>JAJOZX010020261.1:0-23829 GCA_023014485.1 Bathynomus jamesi | reverse complement strand
TTCTGTTGAGAGTCCTTTCCTGTCGATTCTCATTTGCATTTGAAAAAGTCTCATTGAGCGATGAGCGTCGCATTTACGCTAAAATATCGTCTCATAAAACCATATTTTTCGGGTCAACAATTTCCATGTGGCGCAAAAGATTGGGTAAACTTCTTTTTTTTTTTTTGGCCACTTTTTTTTCCAACCACTGGAGGAAGTATGCTTAAACTACTTTAACCTAATTTATATCACATTGGAGAGGGTTTCATTTTTATATTATGTAAGCGAAAAAGTACATAGACTAGATATATATATATATATATTATATATAGAATGAAATAGAACGATATAAGTGTTAAGGAACGTCTCTGCCACGAGGAGGAGAGATAACGAATAAATGAAAAATGAGGCGAACCGCCCGGGAATCGAACCCAGGGCCTTCCAATTGCCGGTTGGATTCCCGGGCGGTTCGCCTCATTTTTCATTTATTCGTTATCTCTCCTCCTCGTGTGCAGAGACGTTCCTTAACACTTATATCGTTTCTATTCATTTATATACTGCGCGGTCATTGCAGTTTATATGCATATATATAATATATATATATATATATATATATATAGAGAGAGAGAGAGAGAGAGAGAGAGAGAAGAGAGAGAGAGAGATTACAAAGTCCATTTGCAATTTTAAAAACTTTAATAATTTTTTATGTACACACTGTAGGAACAAACTGTAAACAGCATATGAAAGCATGATTATTAAAGGTTTTAATACAATACACTTCAAATTTCCAGGCCTCAACCTTCACCATTTTCGATACGTCATCCAATCTGATTTTGCAATAATTTGAAACGTCCTCTAATTGCTCTTGAGTGATTTCATGAATTACACTCGTGATCCTGGCCCTAAGTTCTTCCAAAGAATGTGATAGGTAAACAACACTTTTAACGTGGCCCCATAAAAAGTAGTCCAATGCGGACAGGTCAGATGGCCGAGCAATTGGTCCACTTCTACCGATCTATTTGACTGGGAAGACTTAATTCCAGAACTGTCGCACATTCGTAGTGGCACGGAGCACCGTCTTGTTGAAAGAAGTGCTATTGAAAGATTTTAATCGTCTTAGTTCTTCTTGCCATTATATATTTATAGGGGATGACGATGACGATGACTATTCGTTTATATATACACGCCTAAACAGTTAAGGCGATCTGCACCAAATTTAGTAATACATTTTAAGGGGAGAACCAGGGAAGGTTTTAGTAACACACTCACCCCCCCCCCCAGTTAACATCCGTGAATGGGGGAACTGGGAGGAGGCCCCCCCTAAACAGCTAGAGTACGCCAAAATGGCTATGGTAATCTGCATCAAATTTATTATACACATTAAGTGAACCAGGGAAGGTTTTAGTAACACACTCACCCCTCCTAGTCTTCCCCTAGGTTGTTTTGGGGAACTCTGTGCGTAGGGCGCAGCGGGCATTCTAATATATATATATATATATATATATATATATAATATATATATATATATATATATATATGTGTGTGTGTATGTGTATTAATTGCTATTACTATAAAGAGAAAAAGAATGGAAGCAATAATTTGCCAATTACCAAAGTAACAAATGAACAGTCGCATGAAACTGGTTGTAAAGGTAAGACACGCGAGTCCCTCTAATATCGTACGATAGATTACCTTTCTGCGAGACGAGAAATAAGTGCGTTTTAAATGAATAGTATTTGGTTGTACTTGTAACGTAGTCATGTTGAGACGTTTCGAATTTTCGATGTCGTCCGTTAAAAAATTTTGCCTCCGTCATCTCGTTACGATATCCCGATTCAAAATTGGGTGGGGTCTCTCTCTCTCTCTCTCTCATCCGTCTCTCTCTCTCTCTCTTGTGCTTGTGTGAATTCTTAAATTGGGGTGTGCTGACAGGCTGGAGGTGCCTTTGGATCGGTGCTCCCTTACCTGAATAATTCCGGAGCGAAAGATGGCAACATAAATAATTAATTTTTAAAAGTATGTTTCTGAGCATGATGCTCTCGGAATTCATTGGAGGAATAAATGCAACGATGAAATGATGAATTCTTGTAAAAAATTAATAAATAAAAAATTCTTTTAAAAAATGCGAGGCTCTCCCTCTTCCGTCAGGAGAGAGAGAGAGAGAGAGAGTTACAAGGAAAAGAAGAACCTCAAAAGGCCTTGCGGCCCATACCGAGGAGGTACTAATGGCAACGGGTGCCAGGGAAAATTTTCTACACACTCAAATAGTGTGCAAGATTTGGTCTAACCTTTTCTTGAACTGATCCACACAGAGAGAGAGAGAGAGAGAGAGAGAGAGAGAGAGAGAGAGAGAGAGAGAGAGAGAGAGAGAGAGAGAGAGACCCTCGACTGTTCTGTACTTTACTATTACTAATATTAGTACGTGAAAGCTTTACACGTCTATCTATACTCGTAAGTGTAAGCATGGTGTAAGTTTTTAATGTTCTTTTTTCATTGCTATTTCTAACTTTTCTGTTTCCTTCTTGGGCTAGCCCAGAGTGTCTCTCTCTCTCTCTCTCTCTCTCTCTCTCTCTCTCTCTGCAGTCCGTCCCCCTTCCATAGCTCTCTCTCTCTCTCTTCAGTCCTATCTCGTTCTTGGTCTCTTGCACGTTTTTCGTTCTTTACTGTTCTTTATTGTTATTTTTTATAGTTTTTGTTTTTATTATTGGTTTGTTTATTTTTGTTGTTGTTTTTTATTGTTTTTTCTGGTTTTTGCTCGTCTTTCTTTCTTGTTACTGTTTTTGTGATTTTGTTCTATTTTCTTCGTGTTTCTTGTGTCTTGGTTTTGTTTCTCATTTCTTGTCTTTGTTTCTCATTTCTTGTCTTTGTTTCTCATTTCTTGTCTTTATTTCTCATTTCTTGTCTTTATTTCTCATTTCTTGTTTTTGTTTCTCATTTCTTGTCTTTGTTTGTGCGTTTGATTGGGGGAATGTGAGTTCCGTTCCTTTGATTGAAGCGCAGAATGGAAGTGTTTTGAAAAGGACGTCTCTCCCATTGATTCCTTCTTCAAGTGGATGATTATGCTGACAGGCCGATGCAGAGCGTCCGTCCCCTTAGGGGCCCGGAGTGTGTGGAGGGGGTCCTATTTCTTCCATGAAATAATAAAAGCATAAAGGAACCCCTTCCAGACGTTATTCGTCCCAGAGAAGAGAAATTAAATAAGAAAGAAGGGTAAGCGAGGACAACAGAGGAACCTCAAATAAGTGTCATACTAAATTTTACACCAAAAGAATCCACAGAAATAGGGCGGATATATCTGATTTTCAGGTTATATACCATTCTCTCAATTTACATATATATATATATATATATATATATATATATATATATATATATATTATGCAGGTATTTCATTTTCAACGGGTTTCCCTCTTGGAAGCAATTTTCGTCGACTTTTACATGTCATATTCGAAATTAAGGGACGTCTCAAACAACTACGACATATCTGCATATGTCGGTGACATATTATTCCTTGTCAATGGTCTGTCATAATTAGTTCCCACTCAATTTCATTCCCATTTTCAGTCGCGGTCGTAAGCGTGATTGCTCGAAGCGAGAATTCCAAATTAGAGGAAAAATAGTGTCCTGATTTTGGGAAGGATAAAGAGACCGTAATGCAATCGCAGTCTCGACACTTATTTTCTCTCGTGATAAAAAGTGTAACGCAGTGAAAAATCCTATACAACAAAAATAAGAATGGATCTGTTTGAAAATTGCCTCCCTTTCAGATTTCTCACTTTCTGATTTCTTATTCTTGGACGAGAAACGAAATAGGAACGAGATCCAGTTGGGACCAGACTGTTTTTTTTTTTTATCACATATACACAAATTCATTGAATACTTAAAACAAAATACTAAGCTTTAATTTCAGCTTTGAGCAATCCACTTCAATCACTTTTCAGCTTTGATATTTAGAATAATTTCGGAGAAAGGCCTTATCTAAGCGGGAATATATACAAACTCGATAGTTAAAAATTTCGCTCATCATCAAATATGATTCGTTTATAAAGTTTAAAGTGTAGACTATATCTCTTAACCCATTAGTGCCCATTGGTAGAATTTCCTACCGACAAAATTGTTTGTCGGTAGGAAATTCTAGCAGTGGGCACTAATGGGTTAACTTTAAGTTACTGAGGACGCAAAAGATGTTCCACGTGGGAAATTACGTTGAAACCAACATCATCAGACATAGCTTAATTAAGAATAATTTTCTACAATATTATATAGTTCACAAACATGTCCATATTATAGTTATTGAACTTCACAATTAAGCGACAGCTTATGCAGGGACGCATGAGACTCGTTTCTCATTACTACTAAAATACGCCTTTTCTAATTTATTAGTTATGATTTAAAAACTATTAGAAGTAATATATACAGGGTGTCCCATAAATCCGGTCCCATATGAAAATTTATTTTTAATTAAATTTACAAAAGTAATACTTTAGAAGTAAAAGCAAATGTTGAAATTGATGTCTTGTCTCGGGACCGTTTTTTTTTTTGTTGCAGGTAGAATAACACGCAATGGCTAATATGGAAGGGAGTTACACTAGTGAAGAAAAGGTCTCCGGAAAATCCCAATATTTCCACGATAGATGGATTCAAAATTCTTTCGTACGACAGCAGGACATGATATCAAAAGTGATGGTAACCCTATTCATATAAAGAGAAAAATCAGACATAACCACAAAAAGTTTGATGAATTCTCTACAAACCAACGCACATACCAGTGATTATTACACTTCACTTTCAACTAAATTTCACATATAGTCCAAGAATTCCACCAAATATTTCCAAAGTTGTAAAGAAAAATTTTAACTTTCATAACATTTATTTTAACTCATATATATATATATATATATAAGTTGGGTGTTGTACGTGTGTGTGTGTATTTGTGAGTGTGCGCGCGCGCATGCGCAACCAATAGATATCGGATATCATGGACAGAAGAAAAGATAAGATCATGATTGGCTAAACACGTACGAGGAAGATTAATCCTTCCGAGTACATCAGCGTATTTAATGGAGATTATTTCACCGTCAATTTACAGTGCTGTAAACATCTTGCTCTGTAAATAGCGACTGTAAATAGCGTTGTTCTTAATGTAAAGTCCAATAAAATGTTGAATTTTAAGCCGTTTTATAAATATAATTTGGGTATTTTCGTTAAATGTGTTTGAATGTATTTTAACCGTAAGTGTTTTGTATCAAATTGCCTTTAAAAATAATAAGACTCATTTCTCATTACTAAAAATACGCCTTTTCGAATATTTATTCGTTATGATTTAAAAACTGTTGGAAGTAAAATATATATATATATATATATATATATATATATATATATATATATATATACACATTTTAACTGCAAACAACACACAGTATAATTAATGTAAAGAACGACGCTTGTGTAGAAGAACGTTCCGCGGAACGTTCTTCTACACAAGCGTCGTATAATTAATGTAAAGAACGACGCTTGTGTAGAAGAACGTTCCGCGGAACGTTCTTCTACACAAGCGTCGTTCTTTACATTAATTATACTGTGTTGTTTGCAGTTAAAATGTATATATCGTACGGCATGCGAAGGTGCCCCCTCAGGGCATTGGTTTCTGCTCGTATGTAGGAGAATTACGACTTCTGATTAATCGAGGCCCATGGTGTAGTCACTGTAGTGGATAGCATATCTGACCGGCAATCGGAAGATCCCGGGTTCGATTCCCGGGGGTTACCTCATTTTTCATTTGTTCGTTCTCCCTCCTCATCTTGTGTGGAACGTTCTTCTACACAAGCGTCGTTCTTTACATATATATAGGGTGTTCCACTTAAAACCTGCCTGCCCGCTGGAGTACTCCAGCGGGCCGGTTTTAAGTGGAACACCCGGTGTGTGTATATATATATATATGTTACAGTCAATGTGTAAAACCAGTCATTTCACGTAATGCCTAAAAGCTTCAGGCATTTAGGGTAATTCGATTAAACGATTGAACGACTTCTGAATGTTAGGTTATGTTATGTTCAGGGTTGGCAAAAACCCGGGTTTTTATTGAAAAACCCACCTGGTTTTTTCCTGTTTTTTTCATATTTTTAATGGTCAAAATAGCATAAGAATAGAGCTAAATAACGAGAGCTTATTACAAAAATAACTACTTACCACAAGTTGTATTTTCATTAGGCAGTTAAAGAATATGTTTTGCTTGAAAATAAAATGCCCAAATAATTAATGTTTGTAATATCTCAGTCAAGTTGTGTGAATGCAGGGCCGGCCTTTGGGCAAAGCAAGCAAAGCGGCAGCTTTGGGCCCCGCGCTATTAGAGACCCCGCAAATATATGAGTACAGTATAAAAAAATATTTTGTTTTTGAGTGGTAAATTAAATACGACATAAAATATGACAGAAATCAGAACTGCTGCAGGATTGACTCAGTAATCAGGCGATCCTCTCCATTGAAAACGACATTGCGAGAAACTGTAACTATACAGATCTCATTGCCAAATTTGCAACTATGAAAGCCAGAAAGGTTTCCTCGTGATCACATCGAAAATAAATGATATTTGTTGTTGAATCACTGTTCTTTTCTTTCAGTAAGCATGCACCCACTATGGGTAGGTAACTTTAACCTTAGGGCCCCGCTTTAACAATCTCGAATTGGGCCTCGCATTTGCTAGGGCCTGGTGCTGTATGAATGTGAAATCTTTTATTGATCCATATTTCAGTATTTCAGTAATGAGTACTGTGCAAGAATTAATCTATTACATTATTTTATTAGTGACTCAGTGATTTAGTTTTAAAAATCCTGAAAAATCCCAGTTGCGTGGGTTTTATTATTTTTTTTCCAGGTGTTATTTTTCAGAAAAAATCCATTGTGGACAACTGGGTCGGGTCCAATCGGTCGGGCCAACCCTGGTTAAGTTTGGTTGGTTAGGTTAGGTTAGTAATGCATTTTACCTCTCTCTCTCTGTCTGCCTTTATATCTTTATATTTTTGTGTGTATATATATATATATATATATATATAATATATATATATATATATATATATATACGTGTGTTGTAATTTTATATAATATCTGATTCTATCTGTATATTTGCATGTACGTACCTATTTATCAAGTTCTCTTTCTATCCCGAACACAGTTGTACAATGTCTGTTACACAGATGACATAAAGAAGAAGAAAGTAAAACAAATTCGAAACGCTGCGCGTAAAAAATAAGATACGAGAAAACATTGCAATTAAATGGACGAGAAAAGAAGAAAATGTCGCAAAATTAAACACCGCAATATTGCAAGTTTTAAGATGCGGGGGAAAAAGCGTCCACGAAAATTGACAACAAATACAAATATGCTCTGCACTTCTAATGGACTTCAGAGTGACTATGACAGATGATGCAAACTTAGAGACACGTTTCACGGCATACACCGATACGCTGAATAGGGATGGCGACTCTATCATATAAATGGTTTACGCCCTTTCAAGTGAGAAATAAAGTATAGGGTTTAATAATAATAATAATAATAATAATAATAAAAATAATAATAATCTCACTGGTAATGCTACAACTTAAGTACTGTACTACTACTACTACTACCTCATTAGTAATTCACTACTGCACTATACCTGCAAGCTGTTCGAGAAAGATCTGATCATTTCTAAGATGTATGCAATGTAGAATGATGAGTTTTTCTCGGAGACTATATATATATATATATATAATTAAAAGCTAAACCTTATTGAATTTCCTCCAATTATTGTATAATTGTTTTCCTTATTTCTAATTTCTAAATTACCTGTAAAATGCCATTTACATAATTCATTCTATCGAATTATCATCCGACAGAAATCAATGAATTCTAATTCTAATTTGTGTGTTTTATTAATTAGACACAATTAAAAAAAAAAAATGTAAAAAAATAAAACTCGTTGGAAACTTTGTTCATTTATTAATTAATTATTTATTTTGTCTTACTAATTAGTCGTTATTTAATTAATAAATAATTAATAAATGAAACGAGATATTAATTGGATTTACAAAGAATTACGGTTTCCTCTATTGGTTTTTTAGGTGTTTTTTAATATTTATTTAATTTTACACGTTCTAATGGAATAAAATATATGTTCCGGGATTGTAAATGTAAATGCGAATTTGTAAATGTAAATGAAGGTAAATCAAGTGGTATTACAGCTTTGTAAATAATATATATATATATAATATATATATATATATATATATATATATATATAGTACATGATAAATCAGTGGGTGCAGTTTCATGGTTGCGGAGAAAAAAGTCGGCTTGTATAAAGTTTATTATCAAATCTACAAGGTGGTCCATAAGTCCCAATCAGTTATAAATACAACGAAACGCCATCTAGCGGATTAAAAAAAAAAGAGAATATTTGTCGAGATGGTTATATTTTGTATTTTGAATAATCAATAAATATTTCTAAACATAAACTTTTTACTTTAATTTTTGTATTTTAGCTTTAATTATAACCGATTGAGACTTATGGGCTACCCTGTAAATATGTATGTTACTGTAAAAATTGCCCTTTCTACGTACCAGCTAATAAGATGGTACAAATGATGCTAAGTGTCACGATAGGGCCATAAAGTACGAGAGAATGAACATTACTATTAATCGCTCAACCGTATGAAATATAGGCCGGGTCGGGTTAGGGTAGGTAACGCTAGGTTATGGTAGGCTACATTACGTAAAATTAGGTTAGATTACATCAAATTTAATTAGGTCGGATAATTTTGTTTAGTTGCCTTTGTTTAGTACAGGTGCCAATACTTTCATCGAGAAAATTTTCTCGTCTCGAGAATTTGTCCAGTCCAGGCGCTTACAATTGGCCCCAAAGCCTGTGAAATGTAAACACGGATATTTCATTTTCACGATATATTTTGTTTAGAAGAAGCATATCAATTAACTCATGGCTACCGGTAACCGATGACAAATGTGGTCTTCAATTCATAGCCGTTTTTCTATTAATAGAAAATAAAGGATTCCTTTCTTCCTTCCTACAGTAGTTACAAATACAAGTGATATGCGACGTACTTTGACATATTTTAAAACTTAGATGAAAGTAAAATAATGTGTTGCATAAAGAAAATAGAGTATTTGGTTAGATTTTCCTTGACCATGCAACACTGAACTCGGAATTTCTTATCATCACGACTGCAAATTGTTTATTGTACGAGCAAGTTCCCTCGTATAGAGGACTGAGAATTTTCTGATTTCATAATGTAAAATTTTTGCTTTTGTAATGAATTATTGGCGACACTCGTACCAGGAAATTTATACTGAAGTATCACTACGATTTTTTTTTTTTTAATTTGCAGACATTTAGTAGCTATTGTAGAGGAATAATATTCACCTAATCTAATTTAAGCGATATAAATAGATTACAGATTTAGGTATACTATACAATTATACTATACAAAAACCTAGTCCTAATTTACATTCTCTGTCCTTAGACCTTACGTCATTAAAACAACGCACTAAGATCCGTGGGTAGGGCTTAAATGTCGTTAAATAATGTTTCGTAGTTACCCAACACTGTACTGCTGCTCCCTGATTACCAATTCAAACATTAAAGCCGCACTGTACAAATGCTTTTTGAAGTTTTAACATTTCTAAAACACATTTTGTTAATGTTTTTGAAATGTATTTAAAGCTAAATATGTCTAAAGTTCCGATTATTATTATTATTTTTTGTTGTTACTGTTACTTGATACTCTCACTATTTTTATGGAATATATAAACTAAATGCCATTAATTTTGCCTAAAAAGCCTCCATGCTTTCAAGGGTATATTCAGATGAGAGTACTGTAAATATATTAATGTCATAACAAATATCTAAAAATTGTCAAACTTTGTCGCTCGTATTCTTTTCTGAAGAAAGTTTTGAATTTGTTTTTGAGATTTGAACATGTTTAGAGATTTTACGTGTTTGATATGATGTTCCTGTATGATCCATGCATGATACGAGACAAATCAAAATATTAACTAAATTTTAGAAACGTTACTAACGAAACGGGAAGTATATTTCTTGAAGAACTTTAGAAAATATATTACGATACAAAAATTTACTTTACTAAATTTAACACGTCTGTCTGTAGCTCCACTTAATTTCGACATTACTGTATTATTTCTAATCAACTGTATATATTTCTCTCCTTAGTACGTGAACTGTCATTGTATTAATAATATTTGTCATATGGACTATAGTCTGCCAATAAACCTTTTCATTTTCATTTCATTAACAGTAGCTTACCAGACCTAATTATAGATTTAAAGAATTAACTTTTACTCGTTGTGTTGTGTTGTCTCGTTTAATTTGTAGTGAATTTTTTTTGCATTCTGCTCTAGTTTTGTCTCTCCCGCGCCACACGGTGAGTTCCATTCTGTGCCATTTATATTTTATAGCTTCGTTTAAATTTATTTGAATTGCTTTTATGTATTTGTTTGTACTCTCGTTTTAGATTTGCTGATGGTGAATCCAGTAAGATTCGAAACGTCCTGTTGTGGAGTAAATGGTTTATACAATCGCCTTCATCTTCATCTTGTGTGTATATATATATATATATATATGTATATATATATATATATACACATATATATATATATATATATATATATATATATAATATATATATATATATATATATATAACTTGCACTTTATAATATTAAATAATAAATAATTATAATTAAAGCCGTAATCAACTTGCTTTAAATTAATTTCTAAGGAGCAACTATCTGCACATCTTTCCATGTAAACTAAAAAATTTCAAATGACATTAACAGGACTAGCGCTCATGCGCAACAGAGCAGTAAACATTTTTTTATGGTGTTAAAAATGAAATAGTGACAGCATATTTAAAAACTGCCCTCATCCATAATAGCTTCTTCCTCCCTTTATACATTGTGGTAAACTGGATATCACTAGTTGATATAAAGCCTTGATAGAATTTGAATGGTTAAGCAATTTGAACTATTTTTAATCATTTCGCAGTATAATATTAAAGATCCCTATATACTTTCTCTGATCACTTTTGGGACACGCTGGGTGATTCATGTACTCTGTTCATTTTGGAGTGACGTTTTTCTAGGTTAAAAAGATTTCTAAGTCACTTTTGTGTACTCAGCGAGTATTGAGAAAAAGTTTCAAATCATGACAATACCATCTTCGTTCTCTTTAGAAGCACTGCTGTATCTTTATTTGCTACGCTCATAACAAAGTACCTACAGAGTGTCCACAATGTCCGGTCACCCCAGTAAAATACTAACTGATTTTAGTTTTTCTTTCAGACCCATTTGAAATGTGTAACATAGTTGACATTTGTGTGAAATGGTTGGCATTTGTTGAATCGTATAGTTGCCACTATCACACATTTCAAATGGATCTGAAAGAAAAACGAAAATCAGTTAGTGTTTTACTGGGGTGGCAAGACATTGTGGACACCCTCTAGATTGAACAGTTCTTTGGGTGTAAGACCGAAAAGTTCGACATTATGTAGGTTTATTTAATGCAGTTTCGGTTAGTCTACGTTAGATTATGTTGGCTAGGGTACGCCAGGTTAGGCTAAGTTGGTCATTTCCATTGTGACCTGCATGTGCTTGAATTAAGTCCAATTCGAATCAGATGGACTTGTCCTAAAACGTATTGACTTGTGTATATTACGTTTTTATGCGCAAAACTGCTATTAAGTCTTTTATAGGTATTTATAATGTTTAAATTCTCTCTCTCTCTCTCACGTTTGGCTACCTTATAAAACCGCGACATTTTCACATTTTCAGTTGTGGATAACGACATTATTTAACGTAATCTAAATCAACTAAAATTAATTAACTTAACCTCCCCTAAAACCTTCATTATATCCTCCTTTTTAATGGTACTTAAGGATTTTCATCAAAACATAAGGCTGAAACCATAGCGAGGCCGCTAATGGCGCTGTACGCACGTTCGTATTGCGATAAGCTCAGTGTGTATCCAAAAGATTGTTACACACACACACACACACACACACACACACACACACACACATATATATATATATATATATATGATACACACAGACAGTGCATGGAACAAGGAACTCTTCTGGGATAATTAAATCCACTATAGTCCGAATAAGTAATGGTAAATGACAAATACTCAGGGGACCATTCTGAGTTCATTCCCATCTTGAAACGGACATGTTATGTGCCTTGAAAAGGACGCTCAATTCTACAAGTTGAGGTTTAAGTTTTGGTTTTTGGCTAAAAATATAATAGTTACCCCTTTTTTTTATGTATTCAATCTGACGTGAAGGCAGCGAGTCTTTTGCTTATATTGAGGTTCTAAATGTAATAGGGCTAGGCTGCTTTAAACCCTAGATCCATGTCCCAAAGCTGGATCCTGTCTGCTTTGCAGATAGCTGGTGAGGGAAGCTATATTTATGGGACCTCTTTGCGAGTGACCCGTTGCCCACGTCGGGCTAGCATCATGAAAAAAAAAAACTATGGTATTTGTCATTTACCATTACTTATTCGGACTATAGTGGATTTAATTAGCCCAGAAGAGTTCCTTGTTCCATGCACTGTCTGTGTGTATCATAAAAAACTCAGGGGACCATTCTGAGTTCATTCCCATATATATATATATATATATATATATATATATATATATATATATATATATATATATATATATATATAAGCAAACAACCACAGGGAAAACCTCACGTGTTATTTGTGATTTTAGTGCATATATATATTATATATATATATATATTATATATATATATATATATATTAGAACATGAGTAATGCTCATGAATAAAAAATTTATCTCCGTTTTCATCTGTAATATTACAGTTCTTTACATCTCGTCAAATTACAGATCGATTTTCCTAACAGATGCAATTTATCCCGAAATGTACTGTATACAATATGCGTACGTGTATATATATCATTATATGTATATATACAGGATATACAGGGGACCATTCTGAGTTGTATTATATACTGTGTGTGTGTGCAGAGATATATATATATATATATATATATATATATATATATATATATATTATAATATTATATATATTCGTGGTTGGTGAAAAGCATGTAATATGAACAACATCTCCATTGCTTTTACTTATTTATGGCCTCGTTCCTGCATGGATACGAAAAAAAATTGCTTTTCGAGTTCACTTGATGAGTTGTTGTTATGGTGCAAGAGGAAGATTACTTTCCCTCGTAATTGAGGAGGCAAGCGTTAATATATATATAAAAAATGTTCATTTGCATTCAGATATCCTTTAATAGAAGCGCTTTTCGCTCGTGAATAAGGAAGAAGGCATTTCGATCGCACGTTTTGAAGGGTTTCAAAACATTCGCTATTCCCACGCCCATGCGAAAAATAATGTTGGATTAACATTTCATGAATGTTGTTTTTGTATTATTTTTTTTTGGAGGGGGGCGGGCTTGCTTGTGGGAAGGAAAAAAAGGGGTAAAGAGGCCCACTTTTTGGGTGGGGTGGGGTGGAGAGTGGTAAGTACCTTTGTCCTTTCGGAAAGGAAGTTCTCTTTATGAGGTTTTGCTCACGAGGATCTGGAGTGTTGCCTATACCGAGAAAAACACTTTGGTACAAACAGTCAAATATATGGAAACGGAAAATCAATGAATTGGGAAAATAGGACCTGGTGGGACTCGAACCCACGTCGATTAGTTTTAGAGTCAGCGGTTTAACTGACAACGCCATTCTAGTTTCCCATTTTATTCCATTTTTCCTTTCTACCTTATTTCAGTGTGGTTATTGAGCTAAGACCAGACGAACGCGGCCCATTGCGCTGATTAACTATTATTAACCAGCACTATCGGGAGTCGAACCCCCGATCTGTGTCTTCACTTCACATACGGGGAAATACGTGGTTAACTGAACCATGCGTTTCTACTAACCACATAGATTAATTTGTTACCAGGAAACTGAGTGTGGTTTGGTGGAATAATAACATGATTGAAGAACTATGTAGATTGGTTGTCAAGTAGTTAACCACATATTTTTGGTTGTTGTAACCATGTATTTTATTGTGTTTAGTGATGCCCTAATTTGGAAAATAGTTGTTGCTATTCTCAATCTTCGTAATTCAATTGTATTTGTCGCTGGTCACCGTTTGGTTATTATGCCATTTGTTGCACACACATACACACACACACACACATATATATACACATACATATATATATATGTTATACTGAAACAAAAAACCCCCGAAACAACCTATGGGGATGGGTGCCGGAGGGGGCGAGTGTATTACTAAAACCTTTCCTGGTTCTCCTTTAATATGTATATTAAATTTGGTGCAGATTACACTGGCCGTTTAAGCGTGTATAAACGAACATAGAACATCATATATGTATATATTTGGTTAACTTACAAAACCGCGACATTTAACTAATGTAAATAACCTAATTAACTTAACCTACACTGTAAAAATAAAGGAAGATTTTCCTAATATTTAGATGGCATCTCATCTGCCACCAAATTATGGTGTAATTACTTTTTTTATCATAAGTTGCATACTAATAATTATAATCAGTGAAGAGGGCCAGAAACATTATATATATATATATTCCTTTCCTTGTTAAGATCTAATAATATCCCCACATTGATAATGCAACAGGAAATCTGGAAAACATTAATGGGTTTATCTGTCCATCGTGATTAAATCATTATCTCTCCACATTGATAATACAAATACAATCTGGAAAAACTATTAATATAATAGACATCAGTCACAAACTGGTGGTGATATCCTGCTTCATGCAACCGTCACTTTACGGTTTCCACTGACACGCCCATACGTAGTCTCTCCTGGACGGCGACAGCAAGTAACCATGTCAACACCACGGTTTGGCCCATCAACGTCATTTCACAAACATTAGTATAATATTGTATGAATTTATAAGTATATATAACTATGTTTATGCTAGTATAACGATGGATTCTTATGTGATTTTGATAACCAGTTACTTTTATTCAGATCGAAACTGTTAACATGTTATTTGTGTAACAATCGATAAGCCATTTCCACTAACTCTCTCTGCCCCTCTACTCGCTCTCTCTCTCACTGTCTCAATCTTTTTCTCGCTTAATGTCAATATATATATTATATATATATATATATATATATATATATATTATATATATGTAATCGTGTAGATTCGTAAGTTAGTAAGGTTTAAGGCTGCACACGGACTCTACAAACAGCTTTATTAGTATTGTTACATAATGATTTAATATACGCAAGACTGATGGGTGGGGAAGGGGAATAAGGGAGTGTGGAGGATCTGCAGATCTACAGAAGCTAAGGTTAACAAAGACCCTAACATCCACTCTAAGGTTAGCCTGAGAGAAAGAAGAGAGTAGGGGTTAAAAGAAGAGAATAAGGGTTAAGTAAGAGAATAAGGATGGTTGTGTAATGTCTATTTTTGGTTCAAATTCAGTAGTATATAAAAAGTTGTATTGTGGTGTCTGTTCATATAGACTTGCAGTAATCATAATGGAACCTTATTACTGTATAAGACTAGTAAACATGGAGTTCAACGCTGTTCACGATCATATTAATCATTTATCTTTATGAACACAGGCATTACATTATAATTAGGGGCCGTTCAAAAATTATGTAACGATATTTTTGCTAAAACTTGACACCCCAGATCTCCCAGGAACGTTCTGTAACGCTAGACCAGGCACTCCGTAAGATGTAATGTAACACTTCCCCCACCCCACATCCGACACGTTACGGAACGTTACAGGGGGGGGGGGGAGTGTCAGGTTTTAGCAAAAAATAGCGTTACGTGATTTTTGAACCGCCTTACTTGTATGTCAGTGTTATATGTTGTTGGACTCGGTTGTCCCCCCCTCTTCCCCCAGTTGGGGTACCTTGACTATCGCTAGGGCGTTGCCACATGTACAGAGTCGCCTGTGAGGCGAGGAACATTACACATACGGGCAACTGTACAATATATAAATGAGATTTGAATTGAATTATCGATTGAGTTATATTTGCACGATTGAAATGAATTTAAAGTTTTTTAAGTTAACCCTCATCAGGAACCATTTTAGGGATCAAAACATTGAAAGAGATAATAGTTTATTCGTTAAAAGTTCTTAAATATAAAATATAATGGTTCATTCATGTGATTGTTTCATAGCATTATTTTATAAAGATTTTAGGCCTGGAGTCAGATTGACCCCATGGTTCCAACAACGTAATAAATTGAAGGGTCCTGACGAGGGTTAAGGAATTAATATGGCACGGCGAAAGGTCTGTCGTTACATGGCGAGCGACAGTTCGCCTGTGGGATGTAGCTTGAGCTGGATGTTTCGACTCAAGGGGCGATGTGACGTCATCTGGTCGTGGCTATATGTCGATAAACAAAGAAAGCCTTATGTGAGGTGGCGAAGTTGACATCAACGGAATAATGGACTTTTTGTGAAGGCAGAAGAAATCGATGGAAGAAATGCAGACGAAGTGTCTGAAGAAATGCCTGAAGCGTGTTACTTCTCGCTCTGTATATAGTGGAGTGTTAGCATTGACTACGAATCCATCGGCCCCAAGTTCGATTCCTGTCGCGGGTAAGCGGCGTACAGCTCACTCAGCTGTTCGTTCTTCCTCTGGTTGGTAGGTGAATGAGTACCAAAAAAATCCCAGAAACTAGGCAGAAGACTGCGAAGGGGTCGAACACACGTTGATCCTGAACATTTATTGAAAACCACAATATATATATATATAATATATATATATATATATATACACACACACACACCACACACACAGGGTTTTCAGGAGGAGGAAAGGTCAATACTTCGGGAGGTGATAGTATAGGTCATTGTGAGAAAAAAAAGTTCATATGAACATGTGTCTAATTCTGAATGGTTACGGACATAGAGCTGTTTGAATCTACAAATACAAAAGCATTGTTAATGGTAATCAAGAAAGAGAAACCAATTACTGTTTCTAACATTTAATGTTTAAACACTGGCATTTTGAATGGTATTAGATACAGAAATGACAAATTTGTTACAGTTTACAATACGTTTTCGAAAATCCCACCGTCAACCTCAATGCACTTTGCAACTCGTGTGCGAAGATCGCGTGTTGTTCGTCTGAGTTGATCTTGACGTTCCTTTATGCAGGCAGCAGCATCCAAAATGCGCGCGAGCAATTCGTCTCGTGTATCCACCTTTCTTTTGTAAACTGACTTTTCATCTACCCCCACAAACAATAATTAATCTAACGGAGAGAGGTCTGGAGACCTTGGTGGCCATTGAATGGGACCACCGCGCGGGAAGGAAATCAGATTCAAACAGCTCTATCTCCGTAACCATTCAGAATTAGACATGTTTATATTAACTTTTTTCTCACAATGACCGATACTATCACCTCCCGAAGTATTGACCTTTCCTCCTAAAGGAGGGCCACTCAATATATTTTGCCCCACCTTTTTTTTTTCTTTCCAAGTTTCCTTGTAAGTTCCAGAAATTTTGTACACAAGTAGTTACATACCTTTTTAACAAGTTTTTATTTTTCAACATAGTCTCCATCCTTTCCTATGGCTTTCCTCCACCTCGAAACAAGGGCCTTTATTCCTTGCTGGTAAAAGTCCGCTGGGTTCCGCTGGAGCCACCTCTTAACCTCCTCAACAACCTCATCGTCACTCTGAAACTTTCTTCCACGAATGGCATCCTTCATTGTCCCAAACAAATGGGAGTCTGAAGGTGCCAGATCCGGGCTGTATGGAGGGTGGGGTAACACAGTGAAGCGCATTTTTGTGATGGCCTCTCTTGTTTGCAAACTGTTGTGTGGTCTTGCGTTATCGTGCAAAAGAAGGACGTCTTCCAGTTTTCTCTCCGGTCGAACTCGCTTTATACGTCTCTGGAGTCTCTGTAGTGTAGCAATATATGCCTCCGAGTTGTTTGTTTGTCCTTTCTTCATAATGTCCACAAGAATCAGCCTTTTTATGTCCCAGAAGATGGTAGCCATAACCTTTCCTGCAGAGGGAGCCATTTTGAACTTTTTCTTGCGTGGGGAGTCTGCGTGATGCCACTCCATGTATTGGCGTTTTGTTTCAGATTCAAAGTGGTATACACTAGTACACCAAGTGGTACCCAAGTGAAAGGAAGTCATCCCCTTCTGTCTCGTATCGAACCAACGACTCAGAAGCAATTTCTTTTCTTTGGCTTTGTGATCTTGAGTCAGTTCGCGAGGAACAAACCGTGAACACACTTTTGAGTATCCCAGTTGCTGAATTATTGTATTCACACTTCCTTCACTAATTCCTAGCTCCAGTGAGGCTGGCTCTCCCTCTCTCCGATGATCTCACACGTTTAGACCAGCGTCCAACTGTGCTTCGATCAACAGCAGCATCTCCGTAAACGTTTTGTAGACGTTTGTGAATATTTCCAACTGTTTCCTTCTCTGCGGTTAAGAACTCGATAACATTCTCTGTTTACGACGCACATCACCGTCAGTCGCCATTTTCGAAACTGTGTTAACCATCGGTTTTATACAAGGGCGTTTAAAAGCGATTTTATACGAGGAGGGGAGGTTCAAACTAGAAAAATCCGGTTATGTGAAGCGCAGAAAGTTCCAACTTACGGCCCAAAAGACATTTCAGCCTCATGGCCTATTAATTATTTAGCTAAGAAAAAAAGGGTGGGGCAAAATATATTGAGTGCCCTGGTGTGTATATATATATAAATAATATCATAGAAGACAAAATAAACAGAATAAAACTAACACCATACATAAAAGCGAAATATTTATTTGTGTCAAAACCATTTTTTTTTTTTTTTTACCCTTCTTATTCTGTGTGCGAGGACCAAGACTGGATCTGTGCTTTTGACTCGAAGGTCGGTCTCTCGAGAACAAAATTTCAACCAAACAATAACATCTGTTCATTCCATTGTCAAAATTTGTCCATTTTAGTCGTTTGCGCGAGTGACTCTCTTAGAACAATGGGAAGGGTTTGGTTCAGAAAGGTTTCGTGGCCTGCTTTTGACACTTTCTGAATATATTTTATGAGCCTCCAAAGACACAAAAGGAGGAAGAGAATGCATGTATTCATTCAACACTACTTTTATACTCGAATTGTATTTTGATTTTTGCATTTTAGTAACACATACACACACACACACACACACACACACATATATATATATATATATATATATATATATATATATATATATATATATATATATATATATATATATGAGAGAGAGAGAGAGAGAATTCCTCTGGTCACAGTGTTGCACCGTGTTCCAACATCGATTTCATATGATCCTAAACGTTGATTTAATGTGATGTATCATCTTTGAAATGGGTTGATATCAAGTAACGTCGACAGTTAGAGGTTGTTTCGTCTGTTATCAAATATTATATATATAGATTATATATTATATATATTATATATATATATATATATATATATATATATAGGGTGGGCCGTAAGTTTCCATACATAGGAAAAATAATAAAAAATTTATGGACAACCATTTTTATTTATATAATGCTCTACATGGTTGCCATTGTTTTGAAAACACATTTCAATACGTGTTCCCCACTGTTGATGAACACGCATTAGCACAGTTGACGTTATGCTTGTAATGGCGTTGGTGATACGTTCCTTTAGATGATTTATGTCTCGTATCTTTTCCTGATACACCATGGCCTTCAAGTGCCCCCAAAGATAGAAATCAAGGGGGGTGAGATCTGGGGATCTGGGGGCCACTCCACAGGACCACGCCGACCAATCCAAGCATCCGGAAACTGCTGATCCAAATACCGACGCACGTGAAGACCATAATTTAAATTTTCCTATGTATGGAAACTTACGGCCCACCCTGTATATATATATATATATACATATATAAAGGTAAGGGTGACAGTTAAAAAGGTCGTAAATTAAATTTTTGTAAATTTCATGTTCTCACCCCTAAAAATGGTTAGGTTGGTAGCAAAAATGATGTATGTAAAATTTGAACACATTATTTTTACTTTTGGAGGTAGCTCAATGAGGTCAAAGGTCACCAGTTCAATTCCGGCACAGAGCCTACCTTCCTTTTCTTTTCTTTCTTTTTCAAATGTGCTGTATCACTGATATACAACAATTTATGCTAAATTAGAGTTAATAGAGCATGGTATAATACAAAAAAGTGTTTAACAACATCAAAGCAGTCTGAGTCAGTCAGCCAAAGTCTTCTTCAGGGCATCATGGTATCGTCGTCGGTGTTCATGTACGACCTGAAGCACAAACTGCAGCTGTTCATCTTTCGTCAGCAATCCACAGTACTCCTGTATAAGCGCCACGCCTCGCTCGGCGTGATCGTTAACAACGCTCAGGATGTTCACCATGCGCTGGGCCAGCTGATAGCTCTGCAGTGTACTCCATAAGGCCGGATCTTCTTCTAGAAATGTGGTCGGAAGTTTCAGCAGCTCGAACAGCGATAGCGACCTCTTAGATACGAAGCTTGCCAGCTGCCGCTCTTTGACGGTCTTAAGATCTACTTGAGCTTTTTTAGGTGGTTCCTCATCACTTGGATTACTCTCTTGAATGGTCTAGACCAGTGTTTCCCAACCGGGGGCCATATGGCTCCCTGGGGGCCATGGCACATTTGAAGGGGGCCACAGGAAAATGTTATTTTGTAAAATAGAGTTAAATCTGCATATTACCTACTGAAAATAATGCTTATGGGGGCCACGGGAAAAAATAAGGTTCCTAAGGGGGGCCATAAGCCAAAACCGGTTGGGAACCACTGGTCTAGACCATAGTGTGCTTCTCGTTGGCTGGTATATTGTCGTCGAATAGCGAGAGGGCGACAAGCTCTTCTGACAGGTACCATAAATGGGAGCTGAATTTATCAGCTGCGACTTTAGCAATTGCCGGGTGGACAGTTTCATATGCGACGAGATCTTTCATGAACTGTAGATCGTTGGCAGGAGCAGCAGCAGCACTTGGTGCTGTGAACCAGGCCTTTATGTAGAGGCGAGCTGTGAAGACACAAATGTCACTTAGACCTCGCTCTTCCCTTGGAGTGAGTAGGATCTGGGAGCGGAAAAGCCAAATCTTGATCGTGTAGATTAGTTTTACCATCCAGCGTGCTTTATGGATAGCACCTGGGCCCCTGAAGCGCACACCTCGATCCGGTTTACCACTGAGGAAGATGAGGCAGAGTTCAAGCAGCTCTTGGTAGTCGTCTCTGAGCTGGTGCTTGGAAGCTGGTGGCGGATGAAATCAATTGTGCTTTCCTTAATATCTGAAAGCTGTGCGGCAGTTCTTTCAACAGAAGAAGTGTCTTGATAGCGACTTTGGTTGATAGATGGCCACTGATCCTTGAAACGCTTAAAGATGCCAACATTGGGTGCGTTAGACTCTCCCATGCACTGCACAAAGACAGCACTGATGACAATTTCAAAGATATGGTGGCGACAAGCTAGGAAAAGGAGGTTTCGCCCCAGACTCTGTTCAGTGCGTATGCAAGCTCCATTAATCCTTCCTGTATTTGAGCTGGTGGTGTCGAAGCTCATCGCAACTACATTTTTGTCTACTCCCCACTCCTTTAGCGAATCACAAACGGCCTTGGCTCGCGCTTCGCCGGTTCCTGATCAAATTTTAGCCACAGTGAGCAGCTGCGAGACCCCAACTCCTGTGATTATAACTGGGAGGCGTTCAACGTGCTGATTGCCAGTGATGTCGGTGAGAAGCTTCCCGTCCCAGTGCACCACCAATGGAACGTCTGCTTTGAACTCGTCCTTCAGCTTCTCAGCAGTCTTCTTTCGCTGGTTTCGCCGACTTTGCCTGATCGTTTCCCGATTAAGAGCAAGATCACTGGTGTTATGACCGAGATTTTTTACTGTTTCGGTGACAACATCTCATTGCCTTCCTATCAGAAACTTTACATCGATCGAGTGTAGCTGTCATCCTTTCTGTGATGACTGATGACCAACTTTCTTCCGCACTTTGTTGTAGGCTTTTCGCTGCTCGTCCTGGCTCGCCATGTTCCAGAACTTCGGCTTCTGCTTCACTGCTCGAGCTCGATGATGTAAGGATGACAAAGGAAGTGGCCATCTCCCGCAAATAAAAATGTCAGTTTTTAGATAGAAATTAGGGCAGACAGAAATCCTATCTACTACTGTATAATATGGAAGCATTGTGTAAAATTTTAATCTACGAAAAGAGTACTATAAATTGAGTATGTAAATTTTACATTTACAATAATGTCACCATAAATTATTATTTTTTATTTTAAGTGGAGCTACAGCCAGACGTTTTCGTACCAAAAAGTCCATAGCTTAGACCGTCACCACTGGGCCGCCTTAGAGGATAAATGGCAGGACTCATGGATAGCTTGGATGATTGGGTTGGTTGATTTTTTAATTCTTTGCATTAGACTGTGTTGAAGCACGTCTTGTTACCTCCGGGAAGCTCGGGACATTGCGGTAGCAAACATTTGCGAAGCTGAGCATCTCGGGGTAATTATGTGTCTAAAAGACTGTTGTACAGCAAATTTAGGGTTCTGCCAGAACCTTTTTTATAATTCACTCAGAGTTGCTGACCGTATATATTACTGCATATATATATATATATATATCGTAAAGAACGACGCTTGTATAGGAGATATTCCGCGCAAGACGAGAAAGAGAAAACAACAAATGAAAAAATGAAGTACCACCTGGGAATCGAACCCGGGATCTTCCGATTGCCGGTCAGACGCGATAACCACTACACCATGGACTTCACTCTTCCAAATGCCGTAATTCCTCTACATACTCGCAGAAAGTGAGTCCATGGTGTAGTGGTTATCGCGTCTGACCGGCAATCGGAAGATCCCGGGTTCGATTCCCAGGTGGTACTTCATTTTTTCATTTGTTGTTTTCTCTTTCTCGTCTTGCGCGGAATATCTCCTATACAAGCGTCGTTCTTTACGTTATTTATACTGCGTGTTCTTTGCAGTTGAATGTATATATATATATATATATATATATATATATCAGTGTCAACTTCGAAATGCGGCGTTGTCAGCCTTGATTAAAGAGTGGTGATGACTGCTGCTGACCTTTCGAAACGTTCTTATGAAACACTAATTTTTGAGATCCTTAACAGGAACGTAAGGTATCTTGTTAACGTGAGAAAGCAACATTTGTTTGAGGGATCTCAGTCACTCTAAATGCAAACAGTAAAGTTCCTTATGACATGAAAAATCTTAAACCGTTTTCTTCCGTATTACAGGGATAACGTAGCTCAGTGGGTAACGCCGTTTCCTATAAGCGAACTGAAAACACTGAGGTCGGGGGTTCGACTCCCGATGGGAGTAGTAATAATAATCCAGGAGTTAGCGTTGTGCCAGACTCCATTATTACTCCGTATTACGTGACAAAATAGGGTATGGAAAGTTTGTTAACTTACGCTGTCTCAGTTTTCACTATTCAATTGCAGCAAACACAATTTTTATACGATTAATGGGATCACCTGAAGATCAGGGCCCCAGCCTTCTTTAGTTAGCTTATAAGGCTAACTATCGAAATATCACGACTTAACCTAACCAGTCGTCAAGGCGTACAGTTGACCTGACGATTGGTTAGTTTAAGTCGTGATATTTTCGTTAGTTAGCCTTATAAGGCTAACTAACGAAGGCTGGGGGCCATGATCTTCAGGTGATCCATTAATGTATACATACCATAATTTGGTACTATGAACAATGTTAATACATTTTAAGAGTTTTTAAGTTGTACAGACCTGCGTGGGACTCGAACCCCAT
>JAJOZX010020260.1:0-38261 GCA_023014485.1 Bathynomus jamesi | reverse complement strand
TCCTTAGATTTAAAACGGGGAAGAATGATTTGCACACAGGGGAACTACCTCTTCTTGATGGTCCTACAAAGAGCAACAACAAGTGGTCAGGCCCCCTTGGCAACATGCTAGATGAATATGAAAATAAAAACCACTCTAATAGACAGAGTTTATTTCCACGACAGTTTCGACGCCCACTGGCATCCTCCTCGGGTGGATACAGAAACAAGAATGAACCAAAACAAGAGGGAAAAACAGTCCAGGGACCGACCGTTAAGAAATTCGCACCTAGGTTAGATCCCATTCTCCCGACACCGGAAGGGCATTTTCATTAAGTACATTCGCACAAATTTAAAACTATCTTCCTGTTCTAAACATACAGAGTCTATTATTTTTTTACATAATTATTACATTTATTATTAAATTTATTACATTTAATATGCATAATTATTTATTACAGAAATTATAAATTTATTATTACATTGGTTATTACATTGTTGTTTATTATACAGAACTTATAAACCGAAAAAATGAAAAAAGCCGATTAGGAACAATCCAGAGACCATTGAGAAATTTGCACCTAGGTTAGATACCGTTCTCCCGACACCGGAAGGGCATTTTATTACAGGGTCCGCTTATAAGTACATTCCCACAAATTAAAACTATCTTCTTGTTCTATACATACAGATTCTAATATTTTGACATAATTACTGCATTTATTATTGCATTTACATTTTTTTAATATTTATTATTATTACCTTTACCCTAATTATTAAATTTATAATATTATCTTTATTATTACATCTGTTGCATTTATATTTATTTCCACATTTATTACTTCCATTATTACATTTACTAAAAGCGAGTAAGGAAACAATCCAATCCAGAGACATTTAAGAAATTCACACTTAGGTTCGAACACGTTCCCACGACTCCGTAAGGGATTTTTTTGACCAAGAATCTCATTAAAGGGTCTAACTTATAAGTACCTTCGCACAAATTAAAATTATCTACTTTTTCTATACACACAGATTCTATTATTTTTCTTTTGACATAATTATTACATTTATAAAGTACCTTACTTGATTCCCAATCTATAGCATGATTATTTTGGCTGGCGTGATAAAAAATGGCATTATTAGTATTACAACTTCTGAAGGCATATTTGTGTTCTTTAATAGGGGTTTCAATATTTCTTCCAGTTTCTCCCACGTATACTAAATCACAACTTTTACAGGGAATGCTGTAGACACAGGCTTGTTCCTCTTTTGCAACGTTATTCCTAACCAATTCCCAAAAAGATTCCGGTTAGCTTTAGACAAGCTCAGGAAGAATGAAGCAATATTTGTCACTAAAGCGGACAAAAGTAACACTGTGGTTATTTTGGACAAGTGTGATTATAAACAAAAAATGGAAGCGTTACTTAGTGATGAATTCACCTACACCAAAGTGAGATCGTCCCCCCTAAAGCGTCTTTCTGCCGAATTCAACAAAACCATCAGGAACTTATTAAAAGATGTCCCGGCGATTGATCCTAAAAGATTTCTACAGATTAACCCAAAACTCCCCCACATTTACGGCCTACCAAAACCCATAAGATTAATATACCACTCCGTCCCATTATTTCACACAGGGGTTCCTTTAGTTACAGGTTATCTAAATTTCTTGCAGATAAATTATCCCCATTAGTTGGTAAATTTTCAGGCTCGCACATCACTAATTCCTGTGACTTTATTAACAAAGTTATGTCCTTAGATTTAAAACGGGGAAGAATGATTTGCACACAGGGGAACTACCTCTTCTTGATGGTCCTACAAAGAGCAACAACAAGTGGTCAGGCCCCCTTGGCAACATGCTAGATGAATATGAAAATAAAAACCCACTCTAATAGACAGAGTTTATTTCCACGACAGTTTCGACGCCCACTGGCATCCTCCTCGGGTGGATACAGAAACAAATGAACCAAAACAAGAGGGAAAAACAGTCCAGGGACCGACCGTTAAGAAATTCGCACCTAGGTTAGATCCCATTCTCCCGACACCGGAAGGGCATTTTCATTAAGTACATTCGCACAAATTTAAAACTATCTTCCTGTTCTAAACATACAGAGTCTATTATTTTTTTACATAATTATTACATTTATTATTAAATTTATTACATTTAATATTGCATAATTATTTATTACAGAAATTATAAATTTATTATTACATTGGTTATTACATTGTTGTTTATTATACAGAACTTATAAACGAAAAACGAATGAAAAAAGCCGATTAGGAAACAATCCAGAGACCATTGAGAAATTTGCACCTAGGTTAGATACCGTTCTCCCGACACCGGAAGGGCATTTTATTACAGGGTCCGCTTATAAGTACATTCCCACAAATTAAAACTATCTTCTTGTTCTATACATACAGATTCTAATATTTTGACATAATTACTGCATTTATTATTGCATTTACATTTTTTTTAATATTTATTATTATTACCTTTACCCTAATTATTAAATTTATAATATTATCTTTATTATTACATCTGTTGCATTTATATTTATTTCCACATTTATTACTTCCATTATTACATTTACTAAAAGCGAGTAAGGAAACAATCCAATCCAGAGACATTTAAGAAATTCACACTTAGGTTCGAACACGTTCCCACGACTCCGTAAGGGATTTTTTGACCAAGAATCTCATTAAAGGGTCTAACTTATAAGTACCTTCGCACAAATTAAAATTATCTACTTTTTCTATACACACAGATTCTATTATTTTTCTTTTGACATAATTATTACATTTATAAAGTACCTTACTTGATTCCCATTATTAGTATTACAACTTCTGAAGGCATATTTGTGTTCTTTAATAGGGGTTTCAATATTTTTCCAGTTTCTCCCACGTATACTAAATCACAACTTTTACAGGGAATGCTGTAGACACAGGCTTGTTCCTCTTTTGCAACGTTATTCCTAACCAATTCCCAAAAAGATTCCGGTTAGCTTTAGACAAGCTCAGGAAGAATGAAGCAATATTTGTCACTAAAGCGGACAAAAGTAACACTGTGGTTATTTTGGACAAGTGTGATTATAAACAAAAAATGGAAGCGTTACTTAGTGATGAATTCACCTACACCAAAGTGAGATCGTCCCCCCTAAAGCGTCTTTCTGCCGAATTCAACAAAACCATCAGGAACTTATTAAAAGATGTCCCGGCGATTGATCCTAAAAGATTTCTACAGATTAACCCAAAACTCCCCCACATTTACGGCCTACCCAAAACCCATAAGATTAATATACCACTCCGTCCCATTATTTCACACAGGGGTTCCTTTAGTTACAGGTTATCTAAATTTCTTGCAGATAAATTATCCCCATTAGTTGGTAAATTTTCAGGCTCGCACATCACTAATTCCTGCGACTTTATTAACAAAGTTATGTCCTTAGATTTAAAACGGGGAAGAATGATTTGCACACAGGGGAACTACCTCTTCTTGATGGTCCTACAAAGAGCAACAACAAGTGGTCAGGCCCCCTTGGCAACATGCTAGATGAATATGAAAATAAAAACCCACTCTAATAGACAGAGTTTATTTCCACGACAGTTTCGACGCCCACTGGCATCCTCCTCGGGTGGATACAGAAACAGAATGAACCAAAACAAGAGGGAAAAACAGTCCAGGGACCGACCGTTAAGAAATTCGCACCTAGGTTAGATCCCATTCTCCCGACACCGGAAGGGCATTTTCATTAAGTACATTCGCACAAATTTAAAACTATCTTCCTGTTCTAAACATACAGAGTCTATTATTTTTTTACATAATTATTACATTTATTATTAAATTTATTACATTTAATATTGCATAATTATTTATTACAGAAATTATAAATTTATTATTACATTGGTTATTACATTGTTGTTTATTATACAGAACTTATAAACCGAAAAACGAATGAAAAAAGCCGATTAGGAAACAATCCAGAGACCATTGAGAAATTTGCACCTAGGTTAGATACCGTTCTCCCGACACCGGAAGGGCATTTTATTACAGGGTCCGCTTATAAGTACATTCCCACAAATTAAAACTATCTTCTTGTTCTATACATACAGATTCTAATATTTTGACATAATTACTGCATTTATTATTGCATTTACATTTTTTTTAATATTTATTATTATTACCTTTACCCTAATTATTAAATTTATAATATTATCTTTATTATTACATCTGTTGCATTTATATTTATTTCCACATTTATTACTTCCATTATTACATTTACTAAAAGCGAGTAAGGAAACAATCCAATCCAGAGACATTTAAGAAATTCACACTTAGGTTCGAACACGTTCCCACGACTCCGTAAGGGATTTTTTGACCAAGAATCTCATTAAAGGGTCTAACTTATAAGTACCTTCGCACAAATTAAAATTATCTACTTTTTCTATACACACAGATTCTATTATTTTTCTTTTGACATAATTATTACATTTATAAAGTACCTTACTTGATTCCCATTATTAGTATTACAACTTCTGAAGGCATATTTGTGTTCTTTAATAGGGGTTTCAATATTTCTTCCAGTTTCTCCCACGTATACTAAATCACAACTTTTACAGGGAATGCTGTAGACACAGGCTTGTTCCTCTTTTGCAACGTTATTCCTAACCAATTCCCAAAAGATTCCGGTTAGCTTTAGACAAGCTCAGGAAGAATGAAGCAATATTTGTCACTAAAGCGGACAAAAGTAACACTGTGGTTATTTTGGACAAGTGTGATTATAAACAAAAAATGGAAGCGTGACTTAGTGATGAATTCACCTACACCAAAGTGAGATCGTCCCCCTAAAGCGTCTTTCTGCCGAATTCAACAAAACCATCAGGAACTTATTAAAAGATGTCCCGGCGATTGATCCTAAAAGATTTCTACAGATTAACCCAAAACTCCCCCACATTTACGGCCTACCCAAAACCCATAAGATTAATATACCACTCCGTCCCATTATTTCACACAGGGGTTCCTTTAGTTACAGGTTATCTAAATTTCTTGCAGATAAATTATCCCCATTAGTTGGTAAATTTTCAGGCTCGCACATCACTAATTCCTGCGACTTTATTAACAAAGTTATGTCCTTAGATTTAAAACGGGGAAGAATGATTTGCACACAGGGGAACTACCTCTTCTTGATGGTCCTACAAAGAGCAACAACAAGTGGTCAGGCCCCCTTGGCAACATGCTAGATGAATATGAAAATAAAAACCCACTCTAATAGACAGAGTTTATTTCCACGACAGTTTCGACGCCCACTGGCATCCTCCTCGGGTGGATACAGAAACACGAATGAACCAAAACAAGAGGGAAAAACAGTCCAGGGACCGACCGTTAAGAAATTCGCACCTAGGTTAGATCCCATTCTCCCGACACCGGAAGGGCATTTTCATTAAGTACATTCGCACAAATTTAAAACTATCTTCCTGTTCTAAACATACAGAGTCTATTATTTTTTTACATAATTATTACATTTATTATTAAATTTATTACATTTAATATTGCATAATTATTTATTACAGAAATTATAAATTTATTATTACATTGGTTATTACATTGTTGTTTATTATACAGAACTTATAAACCGAAAAACGAATGAAAAAAGCCGATTAGGAAACAATCCAGAGACCATTGAGAAATTTGCACCTAGGTTAGATACCGTTCTCCCGACACCGGAAGGGCATTTTATTACAGGGTCCGCTTATAAGTACATTCCCACAAATTAAAACTATCTTCTTGTTCTATACATACAGATTCTAATATTTTGACATAATTACTGCATTTATTATTGCATTTACATTTTTTTTAATATTTATTATTATTACCTTTACCCTAATTATTAAATTTATAATATTATCTTTATTATTACATCTGTTGCATTTATATTTATTTCCACATTTATTACTTCCATTATTACATTTACTAAAAGCGAGTAAGGAAACAATCCAATCCAGAGACATTTAAGAAATTCACACTTAGGTTCGAACACGTTCCCACGACTCCGTAAGGGATTTTTTTGACCAAGAATCTCATTAAAGGGTCTAACTTATAAGTACCTTCGCACAAATTAAAATTATCTACTTTTTCTATACACACAGATTCTATTATTTTTCTTTTGACATAATTATTACATTTATAAAGTACCTTACTTGATTCCCAATCTATAGCATGATTATTTTGGCTGGCGTGATAAAAAATGGCATTATTAGTATTACAACTTCTGAAGGCATATTTGTGTTCTTTAATAGGGGTTTCAATATTTCTTCCAGTTTCTCCCACGTATACTAAATCACAACTTTTACAGGGAATGCTGTAGACACAGGCTTGTTCCTCTTTTGCAACGTTATTCCTAACCAATTCCCAAAAAGATTCCGGTTAGCTTTAGACAAGCTCAGGAAGAATGAAGCAATATTTGTCACTAAAGCGGACAAAAGTAACACTGTGGTTATTTTGGACAAGTGTGATTATAAACAAAAAATGGAAGCGTTACTTAGTGATGAATTCACCTACACCAAAGTGAGATCGTCCCCCCTAAAGCGTCTTTCTGCCGAATTCAACAAAACCATCAGGAACTTATTAAAAGATGTCCCGGCGATTGATCCTAAAAGATTTCTACAGATTAACCCAAAACTCCCCCACATTTACGGCCTACCCAAAACCCATAAGATTAATATACCACTCCGTCCCATTATTTCACACAGGGGTTCCTTTAGTTACAGGTTATCTAAATTTCTTGCAGATAAATTATCCCCATTAGTTGGTAAATTTTCAGGCTCGCACATCACTAATTCCTGTGACTTTATTAACAAAGTTATGTCCTTAGATTTAAAACGGGGAAGAATGATTTGCACACAGGGGAACTACCTCTTCTTGATGGTCCTACAAAGAGCAACAACAAGTGGTCAGGCCCCCTTGGCAACATGCTAGATGAATATGAAAATAAAAACCCACTCTAATAGACAGAGTTTATTTCCACGACAGTTTCGACGCCCACTGGCATCCTCCTCGGGTGGATACAGAAACACGAATGAACCAAAACAAGAGGGAAAAACAGTCCAGGGACCGACCGTTAAGAAATTCGCACCTAGGTTAGATCCCATTCTCCCGACACCGGAAGGGCATTTTCATTAAGTACATTCGCACAAATTTAAAACTATCTTCCTGTTCTAAACATACAGAGTCTATTATTTTTTTACATAATTATTACATTTATTATTAAATTTATTACATTTAATATTGCATAATTATTTATTACAGAAATTATAAATTTATTATTACATTGGTTATTACATTGTTGTTTATTATACAGAACTTATAAACCGAAAAACGAATGAAAAAAGCCGATTAGGAAACAATCCAGAGACCATTGAGAAATTTGCACCTAGGTTAGATACCGTTCTCCCGACACCGGAAGGGCATTTTATTACAGGGTCCGCTTATAAGTACATTCCCACAAATTAAAACTATCTTCTTGTTCTATACATACAGATTCTAATATTTTGACATAATTACTGCATTTATTATTGCATTTACATTTTTTTTAATATTTATTATTATTACCTTTACCCTAATTATTAAATTTATAATATTATCTTTATTATTACATCTGTTGCATTTATATTTATTTCCACATTTATTACTTCCATTATTACATTTACTAAAAGCGAGTAAGGAAACAATCCAATCCAGAACATTTAAGAAATTCACACTTAGGTTCGAACACGTTCCCACGACTCCGTAAGGGATTTTTTGACCAAGAATCTCATTAAAGGGTCTAACTTATAAGTACCTTCGCACAAATTAAAATTATCTACTTTTTCTATACACACAGATTCTATTATTTTTCTTTTGACATAATTATTACATTTATAAAGTACCTTACTTGATTCCCAATCTATAGCATGATTATTTTGGCTGGCGTGATAAAAAATGGCATTATTAGTATTACAACTTCTGAAGGCATATTTGTGTTCTTTAATAGGGGTTTCAATATTTCTTCCAGTTTCTCCCACGTATACTAAATCACAACTTTTACAGGGAATGCTGTAGACACAGGCTTGTTCCTCTTTTGCAACGTTATTCCTAACCAATTCCCAAAAAGATTCCGGTTAGCTTTAGACAAGCTCAGGAAGAATGAAGCAATATTTGTCACTAAAGCGGACAAAAGTAACACTGTGGTTATTTTGGACAAGTGTGATTATAAACAAAAAATGGAAGCGTTACTTAGTGATGAATTCACCTACACCAAAGTGAGATCGTCCCCCCTAAAGCGTCTTTCTGCCGAATTCAACAAAACCATCAGGAACTTATTAAAAGATGTCCCGGCGATTGATCCTAAAAGATTTCTACAGATTAACCCAAAACTCCCCCACATTTACGGCCTACCCAAAACCCATAAGATTAATATACCACTCCGTCCCATTATTTCACACAGGGGTTCCTTTAGTTACAGGTTATCTAAATTTCTTGCAGATAAATTATCCCCATTAGTTGGTAAATTTTCAGGCTCGCACATCACTAATTCCTGTGACTTTATTAACAAAGTTATGTCCTTAGATTTAAAACGGGGAAGAATGATTTGCACACAGGGGAACTACCTCTTCTTGATGGTCCTACAAAGAGCAACAACAAGTGGTCAGGCCCCCTTGGCAACATGCTAGATGAATATGAAAATAAAAACCCACTCTAATAGACAGAGTTTATTTCCACGACAGTTTCGACGCCCACTGGCATCCTCCTCGGGTGGATACAGAAACACGAATGAACCAAAACAAGAGGGAAAAACAGTCCAGGGACCGACCGTTAAGAAATTCGCACCTAGGTTAGATCCCATTCTCCCGACACCGGAAGGGCATTTTCATTAAGTACATTCGCACAAATTTAAAACTATCTTCCTGTTCTAAACATACAGAGTCTATTATTTTTTTACATAATTATTACATTTATTATTAAATTTATTACATTTAATATTGCATAATTATTTATTACAGAAATTATAAATTTATTATTACATTGGTTATTACATTGTTGTTTATTATACAGAACTTATAAACCGAAAAACGAATGAAAAAAGCCGATTAGGAAACAATCCAGAGACCATTGAGAAATTTGCACCTAGGTTAGATACCGTTCTCCCGACACCGGAAGGGCATTTTATTACAGGGTCCGCTTATAAGTACATTCCCACAAATTAAAACTATCTTCTTGTTCTATACATACAGATTCTAATATTTTGACATAATTACTGCATTTATTATTGCATTTACATTTTTTTTAATATTTATTATTACCTTTACCCTAATTATTAAATTTATAATATTATCTTTATTATTACATCTGTTGCATTTATATTTATTTCCACATTTATTACTTCCATTATTACATTTACTAAAAGCGAGTAAGGAAACAATCCAATCCAGAGACATTTAAGAAATTCACACTTAGGTTCGAACACGTTCCCACGACTCCGTAAGGGATTTTTTTGACCAAGAATCTCATTAAAGGGTCTAACTTATAAGTACCTTCGCACAAATTAAAATTATCTACTTTTTCTATACACACAGATTCTATTATTTTTCTTTTGACATAATTATTACATTTATAAAGTACCTTACTTGATTCCCAATCTATAGCATGATTATTTTGGCTGGCGTGATAAAAAATGGCATTATTAGTATTACAACTTCTGAAGGCATATTTGTGTTCTTTAATAGGGGTTTCAATATTTCTTCCAGTTTCTCCCACGTATACTAAATCACAACTTTTACAGGGAATGCTGTAGACACAGGCTTGTTCCTCTTTTGCAACGTTATTCCTAACCAATTCCCAAAAAGATTCCGGTTAGCTTTAGACAAGCTCAGGAAGAATGAAGCAATATTTGTCACTAAAGCGGACAAAAGTAACACTGTGGTTATTTTGGACAAGTGTGATTATAAACAAAAAATGGAAGCGTTACTTAGTGATGAATTCACCTACACCAAAGTGAGATCGTCCCCCCTAAAGCGTCTTTCTGCCGAATTCAACAAAACCATCAGGAACTTATTAAAAGATGTCCCGGCGATTGATCCTAAAAGATTTCTACAGATTAACCCAAAACTCCCCCACATTTACGGCCTACCCAAAACCCATAAGATTAATATACCACTCCGTCCCATTATTTCACACAGGGGTTCCTTTAGTTACAGGTTATCTAAATTTCTTGCAGATAAATTATCCCCATTAGTTGGTAAATTTTCAGGCTCGCACATCACTAATTCCTGTGACTTTATTAACAAAGTTATGTCCTTAGATTTAAAACGGGGAAGAATGATTTGCACACAGGGGAACTACCTCTTCTTGATGGTCCTACAAAGAGCAACAACAAGTGGTCAGGCCCCCTTGGCAACATGCTAGATGAATATGAAAATAAAAACCCACTCTAATAGACAGAGTTTATTTCCACGACAGTTTCGACGCCCACTGGCATCCTCCTCGGGTGGATACAGAAACACGAATGAACCAAAACAAGAGGGAAAAACAGTCCAGGGACCGACCGTTAAGAAATTCGCACCTAGGTTAGATCCCATTCTCCCGACACCGGAAGGGCATTTTCATTAAGTACATTCGCACAAATTTAAAACTATCTTCCTGTTCTAAACATACAGAGTCTATTATTTTTTTACATAATTATTACATTTATTATTAAATTTATTACATTTAATATTGCATAATTATTTATTACAGAAATTATAAATTTATTATTACATTGGTTATTACATTGTTGTTTATTATACAGAACTTATAAACCGAAAAACGAATGAAAAAAGCCGATTAGGAAACAATCCAGAGACCATTGAGAAATTTGCACCTAGGTTAGATACCGTTCTCCCGACACCGGAAGGGCATTTTATTACAGGGTCCGCTTATAAGTACATTCCCACAAATTAAAACTATCTTCTTGTTCTATACATACAGATTCTAATATTTTGACATAATTACTGCATTTATTATTGCATTTACATTTTTTTTAATATTTATTATTATTACCTTTACCCTAATTATTAAATTTATAATATTATCTTTATTATTACATCTGTTGCATTTATATTTATTTCCACATTTATTACTTCCATTATTACATTTACTAAAAGCGAGTAAGGAAACAATCCAATCCAGAGACATTTAAGAAATTCACACTTAGGTTCGAACACGTTCCCACGACTCCGTAAGGGATTTTTTTGACCAAGAATCTCATTAAAGGGTCTAACTTATAAGTACCTTCGCACAAATTAAAATTATCTACTTTTTCTATACACACAGATTCTATTATTTTTCTTTTGACATAATTATTACATTTATAAAGTACCTTACTTGATTCCCAATCTATAGCATGATTATTTTGGCTGGCGTGATAAAAAATGGCATTATTAGTATTACAACTTCTGAAGGCATATTTGTGTTCTTTAATAGGGGTTTCAATATTTCTTCCAGTTTCTCCCACGTATACTAAATCACAACTTTTACAGGGAATGCTGTAGACACAGGCTTGTTCCTCTTTTGCAACGTTATTCCTAACCAATTCCCAAAAAGATTCCGGTTAGCTTTAGACAAGCTCAGGAAGAATGAAGCAATATTTGTCACTAAAGCGGACAAAAGTAACACTGTGGTTATTTTGGACAAGTGTGATTATAAACAAAAAATGGAAGCGTTACTTAGTGATGAATTCACCTACACCAAAGTGAGATCGTCCCCCCTAAAGCGTCTTTCTGCCGAATTCAACAAAACCATCAGGAACTTATTAAAAGATGTCCCGGCGATTGATCCTAAAAGATTTCTACAGATTAACCCAAAACTCCCCCACATTTACGGCCTACCCAAAACCCATAAGATTAATATACCACTCCGTCCCATTATTTCACACAGGGGTTCCTTTAGTTACAGGTTATCTAAATTTCTTGCAGATAAATTATCCCCATTAGTTGGTAAATTTTCAGGCTCGCACATCACTAATTCCTGTGACTTTATTAACAAAGTTATGTCCTTAGATTTAAAACGGGGAAGAATGATTTGCACACAGGGGAACTACCTCTTCTTGATGGTCCTACAAAGAGCAACAACAAGTGGTCAGGCCCCCTTGGCAACATGCTAGATGAATATGAAAATAAAAACCCACTCTAATAGACAGAGTTTATTTCCACGACAGTTTCGACGCCCACTGGCATCCTCCTCGGGTGGATACAGAAACACGAATGAACCAAAACAAGAGGGAAAAACAGTCCAGGGACCGACCGTTAAGAAATTCGCACCTAGGTTAGATCCCATTCTCCCGACACCGGAAGGGCATTTTCATTAAGTACATTCGCACAAATTTAAAACTATCTTCCTGTTCTAAACATACAGAGTCTATTATTTTTTTACATAATTATTACATTTATTATTAAATTTATTACATTTAATATTGCATAATTATTTATTACAGAAATTATAAATTTATTATTACATTGGTTATTACATTGTTGTTTATTATACAGAACTTATAAACCGAAAAACGAATGAAAAAAGCCGATTAGGAAACAATCCAGAGACCATTGAGAAATTTGCACCTAGGTTAGATACCGTTCTCCCGACACCGGAAGGGCATTTTATTACAGGGTCCGCTTATAAGTACATTCCCACAAATTAAAACTATCTTCTTGTTCTATACATACAGATTCTAATATTTTGACATAATTACTGCATTTATTATTGCATTTACATTTTTTTTAATATTTATTATTATTACCTTTACCCTAATTATTAAATTTATAATATTATCTTTATTATTACATCTGTTGCATTTATATTTATTTCCACATTTATTACTTCCATTATTACATTTACTAAAAGCGAGTAAGGAAACAATCCAATCCAGAGACATTTAAGAAATTCACACTTAGGTTCGAACACGTTCCCACGACTCCGTAAGGGATTTTTTTGACCAAGAATCTCATTAAAGGGTCTAACTTATAAGTACCTTCGCACAAATTAAAATTATCTACTTTTTCTATACACACAGATTCTATTATTTTTCTTTTGACATAATTATTACATTTATAAAGTACCTTACTTGATTCCCAATCTATAGCATGATTATTTTGGCTGGCGTGATAAAAAATGGCATTATTAGTATTACAACTTCTGAAGGCATATTTGTGTTCTTTAATAGGGGTTTCAATATTTCTTCCAGTTTCTCCCACGTATACTAAATCACAACTTTTACAGGGAATGCTGTAGACACAGGCTTGTTCCTCTTTTGCAACGTTATTCCTAACCAATTCCCAAAAAGATTCCGGTTAGCTTTAGACAAGCTCAGGAAGAATGAAGCAATATTTGTCACTAAAGCGGACAAAAGTAACACTGTGGTTATTTTGGACAAGTGTGATTATAAACAAAAAATGGAAGCGTTACTTAGTGATGAATTCACCTACACCAAAGTGAGATCGTCCCCCCTAAAGCGTCTTTCTGCCGAATTCAACAAAACCATCAGGAACTTATTAAAAGATGTCCCGGCGATTGATCCTAAAAGATTTCTACAGATTAACCCAAAACTCCCCCACATTTACGGCCTACCCAAAACCCATAAGATTAATATACCACTCCGTCCCATTATTTCACACAGGGGTTCCTTTAGTTACAGGTTATCTAAATTTCTTGCAGATAAATTATCCCCATTAGTTGGTAAATTTTCAGGCTCGCACATCACTAATTCCTGTGACTTTATTAACAAAGTTATGTCCTTAGATTTAAAACGGGGAAGAATGATTTGCACACAGGGGAACTACCTCTTCTTGATGGTCCTACAAAGAGCAACAACAAGTGGTCAGGCCCCCTTGGCAACATGCTAGATGAATATGAAAATAAAAACCCACTCTAATAGACAGAGTTTATTTCCACGACAGTTTCGACGCCCACTGGCATCCTCCTCGGGTGGATACAGAAACAAGAATGAACCAAAACAAGAGGGAAAAACAGTCCAGGGACCGACCGTTAAGAAATTCGCACCTAGGTTAGATCCCATTCTCCCGACACCGGAAGGGCATTTTCATTAAGTACATTCGCACAAATTTAAAACTATCTTCCTGTTCTAAACATACAGAGTCTATTATTTTTTTACATAATTATTACATTTATTATTAAATTTATTACATTTAATATTGCATAATTATTTATTACAGAAATTATAAATTTATTATTACATTGGTTATTACATTGTTGTTTATTATACAGAACTTATAAACGAAAAACGAATGAAAAAAGCCGATTAGGAAACAATCCAGAGACCATTGAGAAATTTGCACCTAGGTTAGATACCGTTCTCCCGACACCGGAAGGGCATTTTATTACAGGGTCCGCTTATAAGTACATTCCCACAAATTAAAACTATCTTCTTGTTCTATACATACAGATTCTAATATTTTGACATAATTACTGCATTTATTATTGCATTTACATTTTTTTTAATATTTATTATTATTACCTTTACCCTAATTATTAAATTTATAATATTATCTTTATTATTACATCTGTTGCATTTATATTTATTTCCACATTTATTACTTCCATTATTACATTTACTAAAAGCGAGTAAGGAAACAATCCAATCCAGAGACATTTAAGAAATTCACACTTAGGTTCGAACACGTTCCCACGACTCCGTAAGGGATTTTTTTGACCAAGAATCTCATTAAAGGGTCTAACTTATAAGTACCTTCGCACAAATTAAAATTATCTACTTTTTCTATACACACAGATTCTATTATTTTTCTTTTGACATAATTATTACATTTATAAAGTACCTTACTTGATTCCCATTATTAGTATTACAACTTCTGAAGGCATATTTGTGTTCTTTAATAGGGGTTTCAATATTTCTTCCAGTTTCTCCCACGTATACTAAATCACAACTTTTACAGGGAATGCTGTAGACACAGGCTTGTTCCTCTTTTGCAACGTTATTCCTAACCAATTCCCAAAAAGATTCCGGTTAGCTTTAGACAAGCTCAGGAAGAATGAAGCAATATTTGTCACTAAAGCGGACAAAAGTAACACTGTGGTTATTTTGGACAAGTGTGATTATAAACAAAAAATGGAAGCGTTACTTAGTGATGAATTCACCTACACCAAAGTGAGATCGTCCCCCCTAAAGCGTCTTTCTGCCGAATTCAACAAAACCATCAGGAACTTATTAAAAGATGTCCCGGCGATTGATCCTAAAAGATTTCTACAGATTAACCCAAAACTCCCCCACATTTACGGCCTACCCAAAACCCATAAGATTAATATACCACTCCGTCCCATTATTTCACACAGGGGTTCCTTTAGTTACAGGTTATCTAAATTTCTTGCAGATAAATTATCCCCATTAGTTGGTAAATTTTCAGGCTCGCACATCACTAATTCCTGCGACTTTATTAACAAAGTTATGTCCTTAGATTTAAAACGGGGAAGAATGATTTGCACACAGGGGAACTACCTCTTCTTGATGGTCCTACAAAGAGCAACAACAAGTGGTCAGGCCCCCTTGGCAACATGCTAGATGAATATGAAAATAAAAACCCACTCTAATAGACAGAGTTTATTTCCACGACAGTTTCGACGCCCACTGGCATCCTCCTCGGGTGGATACAGAAACGAATGAACCAAAACAAGAGGGAAAAACAGTCCAGGGACCGACCGTTAAGAAATTCGCACCTAGGTTAGATCCCATTCTCCCGACACCGGAAGGGCATTTTCATTAAGTACATTCGCACAAATTTAAAACTATCTTCCTGTTCTAAACATACAGAGTCTATTATTTTTTTACATAATTATTACATTTATTATTAAATTTATTACATTTAATATTGCATAATTATTTATTACAGAAATTATAAATTTATTATTACATTGGTTATTACATTGTTGTTTATTATACAGAACTTATCGAAAAACGAATGAAAAAAGCCGATTAGGAAACAATCCAGAGACCATTGAGAAATTTGCACCTAGGTTAGATACCGTTCTCCCGACACCGGAAGGGCATTTTATTACAGGGTCCGCTTATAAGTACATTCCCACAAATTAAAACTATCTTCTTGTTCTATACATACAGATTCTAATATTTTGACATAATTACTGCATTTATTATTGCATTTACATTTTTTTAATATTTATTATTATTACCTTTACCCTAATTATTAAATTTATAATATTATCTTTATTATTACATCTGTTGCATTTATATTTATTTCCACATTTATTACTTCCATTATTACATTTACTAAAAGCGAGTAAGGAAACAATCCAATCCAGAGACATTTAAGAAATTCACACTTAGGTTCGAACACGTTCCCACGACTCCGTAAGGATTTTTTTGACCAAGAATCTCATTAAAGGGTCTAACTTATAAGTACCTTCGCACAAATTAAAATTATCTACTTTTTCTATACACACAGATTCTATTATTTTTCTTTTGACATAATTATTACATTTATAAAGTACCTTACTTGATTCCCATTATTAGTATTACAACTTCTGAAGGCATATTTGTGTTCTTTAATAGGGGTTTCAATATTTCTTCCAGTTTCTCCCACGTATACTAAATCACAACTTTTACAGGGAATGCTGTAGACACAGGCTTGTTCCTCTTTTGCAACGTTATTCCTAACCAATTCCCAAAAAGATTCCGGTTAGCTTTAGACAAGCTCAGGAAGAATGAAGCAATATTTGTCACTAAAGCGGACAAAAGTAACACTGTGGTTATTTTGGACAAGTGTGATTATAAACAAAAAATGGAAGCGTACTTAGTGATGAATTCACCTACACCAAAGTGAGATCGTCCCCCTAAAGCGTCTTTCTGCCGAATTCAACAAAAACCATCAGGAACTTATTAAAAGATGTCCCGGCGATTGATCCTAAAAGATTTCTACAGATTAACCCAAAACTCCCCCACATTTACGGCCTACCCAAAACCCATAAGATTAATATACCACTCCGTCCCATTATTTCACACAGGGGTTCCTTTAGTTACAGGTTATCTAAATTTCTTGCAGATAAATTATCCCCATTAGTTGGTAAATTTTCAGGCTCGCACATCACTAATTCCTGCGACTTTATTAACAAAGTTATGTCCTTAGATTTAAAACGGGGAAGAATGATTTGCACACAGGGGAACTACCTCTTCTTGATGGTCCTACAAAGAGCAACAACAAGTGGTCAGGCCCCCTTGGCAACATGCTAGATGAATATGAAAATAAAAACCCACTCTAATAGACAGAGTTTATTTCCACGACAGTTTCGACGCCCACTGGCATCCTCCTCGGGTGGATACAGAAACACGAATGAACCAAAACAAGAGGGAAAAACAGTCCAGGGACCGACCGTTAAGAAATTCGCACCTAGGTTAGATCCCATTCTCCCGACACCGGAAGGGCATTTTCATTAAGTACATTCGCACAAATTTAAAACTATCTTCCTGTTCTAAACATACAGAGTCTATTATTTTTTTACATAATTATTACATTTATTATTAAATTTATTACATTTAATATTGCATAATTATTTATTACAGAAATTATAAATTTATTATTACATTGGTTATTACATTGTTGTTTATTATACAGAACTTATAAACCGAAAAACGAATGAAAAAAGCCGATTAGGAAACAATCCAGAGACCATTGAGAAATTTGCACCTAGGTTAGATACCGTTCTCCCGACACCGGAAGGGCATTTTATTACAGGGTCCGCTTATAAGTACATTCCCACAAATTAAAACTATCTTCTTGTTCTATACATACAGATTCTAATATTTTGACATAATTACTGCATTTATTATTGCATTTACATTTTTTTTAATATTTATTATTATTACCTTTACCCTAATTATTAAATTTATAATATTATCTTTATTATTACATCTGTTGCATTTATATTTATTTCCACATTTATTACTTCCATTATTACATTTACTAAAAGCGAGTAAGGAAACAATCCAATCCAGAGACATTTAAGAAATTCACACTTAGGTTCGAACACGTTCCCACGACTCCGTAAGGGATTTTTTTGACCAAGAATCTCATTAAAGGGTCTAACTTATAAGTACCTTCGCACAAATTAAAATTATCTACTTTTTCTATACACACAGATTCTATTATTTTTCTTTTGACATAATTATTACATTTATAAAGTACCTTACTTGATTCCCAATCTATAGCATGATTATTTTGGCTGGCGTGATAAAAAATGGCATTATTAGTATTACAACTTCTGAAGGCATATTTGTGTTCTTTAATAGGGGTTTCAATATTTCTTCCAGTTTCTCCCACGTATACTAAATCACAACTTTTACAGGGAATGCTGTAGACACAGGCTTGTTCCTCTTTTGCAACGTTATTCCTAACCAATTCCCAAAAAGATTCCGGTTAGCTTTAGACAAGCTCAGGAAGAATGAAGCAATATTTGTCACTAAAGCGGACAAAAGTAACACTGTGGTTATTTTGGACAAGTGTGATTATAAACAAAAAATGGAAGCGTTACTTAGTGATGAATTCACCTACACCAAAGTGAGATCGTCCCCCCTAAAGCGTCTTTCTGCCGAATTCAACAAAACCATCAGGAACTTATTAAAAGATGTCCCGGCGATTGATCCTAAAAGATTTCTACAGATTAACCCAAAACTCCCCCACATTTACGGCCTACCCAAAACCCATAAGATTAATATACCACTCCGTCCCATTATTTCACACAGGGGTTCCTTTAGTTACAGGTTATCTAAATTTCTTGCAGATAAATTATCCCCATTAGTTGGTAAATTTTCAGGCTCGCACATCACTAATTCCTGTGACTTTATTAACAAAGTTATGTCCTTAGATTTAAAACGGGGAAGAATGATTTGCACACAGGGGAACTACCTCTCTTGATGGTCCTACAAAGAGCAACAACAAGTGGTCAGGCCCCCTTGGCAACATGCTAGATGAATATGAAAATAAAAACCCACTCTAATAGACAGAGTTTATTTCCACGACAGTTTCGACGCCCACTGGCATCCTCCTCGGGTGGATACAGAAACACGAATGAACCAAAACAAGAGGGAAAAACAGTCCAGGGACCGACCGTTAAGAAATTCGCACCTAGGTTAGATCCCATTCTCCCGACACCGGAAGGGCATTTTCATTAAGTACATTCGCACAAATTTAAAACTATCTTCCTGTTCTAAACATACAGAGTCTATTATTTTTTTACATAATTATTACATTTATTATTAAATTTATTACATTTAATATTGCATAATTATTTATTACAGAAATTATAAATTTATTATTACATTGGTTATTACATTGTTGTTTATTATACAGAACTTATAAACCGAAAAACGAATGAAAAAAGCCGATTAGGAAACAATCCAGAGACCATTGAGAAATTTGCACCTAGGTTAGATACCGTTCTCCCGACACCGGAAGGGCATTTTATTACAGGGTCCGCTTATAAGTACATTCCCACAAATTAAAACTATCTTCTTGTTCTATACATACAGATTCTAATATTTTGACATAATTACTGCATTTATTATTGCATTTACATTTTTTTTAAATTTATTATTATTACCTTTACCCTAATTATTAATTTATAATATTATCTTTATTATTACATCTGTTGCATTTATATTTATTTCCACATTTATTACTTCCATTATTACATTTACTAAAAGCGAGTAAGGAAACAATCCAATCCAGAGACATTTAAGAAATTCACACTTAGGTTCGAACACGTTCCCACGACTCCGTAAGGGATTTTTTTGACCAAGAATCTCATTAAAGGGTCTAACTTATAAGTACCTTCGCACAAATTAAAATTATCTACTTTTTCTATACACACAGATTCTATTATTTTTCTTTTGACATAATTATTACATTTATAAAGTACCTTACTTGATTCCCAATCTATAGCATGATTATTTTGGCTGGCGTGATAAAAAATGGCATTATTAGTATTACAACTTCTGAAGGCATATTTGTGTTCTTTAATAGGGGTTTCAATATTTCTTCCAGTTTCTCCCACGTATACTAAATCACAACTTTTACAGGGAATGCTGTAGACACAGGCTTGTTCCTCTTTTGCAACGTTATTCCTAACCAATTCCCAAAAAGATTCCGGTTAGCTTTAGACAAGCTCAGGAAGAATGAAGCAATATTTGTCACTAAAGCGGACAAAAGTAACACTGTGGTTATTTTGGACAAGTGTGATTATAAACAAAAAATGGAAGCGTTACTTAGTGATGAATTCACCTACACCAAAGTGAGATCGTCCCCCCTAAAGCGTCTTTCTGCCGAATTCAACAAAACCATCAGGAACTTATTAAAAGATGTCCCGGCGATTGATCCTAAAAGATTTCTACAGATTAACCCAAAACTCCCCCACATTTACGGCCTACCCAAAACCCATAAGATTAATATACCACTCCGTCCCATTATTTCACACAGGGGTTCCTTTAGTTACAGGTTATCTAAATTTCTTGCAGATAAATTATCCCCATTAGTTGGTAAATTTTCAGGCTCGCACATCACTAATTCCTGTGACTTTATTAACAAAGTTATGTCCTTAGATTTAAAACGGGGAAGAATGATTTGCACACAGGGGAACTACCTCTTCTTGATGGTCCTACAAAGAGCAACAACAAGTGGTCAGGCCCCCTTGGCAACATGCTAGATGAATATGAAAATAAAAACCCACTCTAATAGACAGAGTTTATTTCCACGACAGTTTCGACGCCCACTGGCATCCTCCTCGGGTGGATACAGAAACACGAATGAACCAAAACAAGAGGGAAAAACAGTCCAGGGACCGACCGTTAAGAAATTCGCACCTAGGTTAGATCCCATTCTCCCGACACCGGAAGGGCATTTTCATTAAGTACATTCGCACAAATTTAAAACTATCTTCCTGTTCTAAACATACAGAGTCTATTATTTTTTTACATAATTATTACATTTATTATTAAATTTATTACATTTAATATTGCATAATTATTTATTACAGAAATTATAAATTTATTATTACATTGGTTATTACATTGTTGTTTATTATACAGAACTTATAAACCGAAAAACGAATGAAAAAAGCCGATTAGGAAACAATCCAGAGACCATTGAGAAATTTGCACCTAGGTTAGATACCGTTCTCCCGACACCGGAAGGGCATTTTATTACAGGGTCCGCTTATAAGTACATTCCCACAAATTAAAACTATCTTCTTGTTCTATACATACAGATTCTAATATTTTGACATAATTACTGCATTTATTATTGCATTTACATTTTTTTTAATATTTATTATTATTACCTTTACCCTAATTATTAAATTTATAATATTATCTTTATTATTACATCTGTTGCATTTATATTTATTTCCACATTTATTACTTCCATTATTACATTTACTAAAAGCGAGTAAGGAAACAATCCAATCCAGAGACATTTAAGAAATTCACACTTAGGTTCGAACACGTTCCCACGACTCCGTAAGGGATTTTTTGACCAAGAATCTCATTAAAGGGTCTAACTTATAAGTACCTTCGCACAAATTAAAATTATCTACTTTTTCTATACACACAGATTCTATTATTTTTCTTTTGACATAATTATTACATTTATAAAGTACCTTACTTGATTCCCATTATTAGTATTACAACTTCTGAAGGCATATTTGTGTTCTTTAATAGGGGTTTCAATATTTCTTCCAGTTTCTCCCACGTATACTAAATCACAACTTTTACAGGGAATGCTGTAGACACAGGCTTGTTCCTCTTTTGCAACGTTATTCCTAACCAATTCCCAAAAAGATTCCGGTTAGCTTTAGACAAGCTCAGGAAGAATGAAGCAATATTTGTCACTAAAGCGGACAAAAGTAACACTGTGGTTATTTTGGACAAGTGTGATTATAAACAAAAAATGGAAGCGTACTTAGTGATGAATTCACCTACACCAAAGTGAGATCGTCCCCCCTAAAGCGTCTTTCTGCCGAATTCAACAAAACCATCAGGAACTTATTAAAAGATGTCCCGGCGATTGATCCTAAAAGATTTCTACAGATTAACCCAAAACTCCCCCACATTTACGGCCTACCCAAAACCCATAAGATTAATATACCACTCCGTCCCATTATTTCACACAGGGGTTCCTTTAGTTACAGGTTATCTAAATTTCTTGCAGATAAATTATCCCCATTAGTTGGTAAATTTTCAGGCTCGCACATCACTAATTCCTGCGACTTTATTAACAAAGTTATGTCCTTAGATTTAAAACGGGGAAGAATGATTTGCACACAGGGGAACTACCTCTTCTTGATGGTCCTACAAAGAGCAACAACAAGTGGTCAGGCCCCCTTGGCAACATGCTAGATGAATATGAAAATAAAAACCCACTCTAATAGACAGAGTTTATTTCCACGACAGTTTCGACGCCCACTGGCATCCTCCTCGGGTGGATACAGAAACACGAATGAACCAAAACAAGAGGGAAAAACAGTCCAGGGACCGACCGTTAAGAAATTCGCACCTAGGTTAGATCCCATTCTCCCGACACCGGAAGGGCATTTTCATTAAGTACATTCGCACAAATTTAAAACTATCTTCCTGTTCTAAACATACAGAGTCTATTATTTTTTTACATAATTATTACATTTATTATTAAATTTATTACATTTAATATTGCATAATTATTTATTACAGAAATTATAAATTTATTATTACATTGGTTATTACATTGTTGTTTATTATACAGAACTTATAAACCGAAAAACGAATGAAAAAAGCCGATTAGGAAACAATCCAGAGACCATTGAGAAATTTGCACCTAGGTTAGATACCGTTCTCCCGACACCGGAAGGGCATTTTATTACAGGGTCCGCTTATAAGTACATTCCCACAAATTAAAACTATCTTCTTGTTCTATACATACAGATTCTAATATTTTGACATAATTACTGCATTTATTATTGCATTTACATTTTTTTTAATATTTATTATTATTACCTTTACCCTAATTATTAAATTTATAATATTATCTTTATTATTACATCTGTTGCATTTATATTTATTTCCACATTTATTACTTCCATTATTACATTTACTAAAAGCGAGTAAGGAAACAATCCAATCCAGAGACATTTAAGAAATTCACACTTAGGTTCGAACACGTTCCCACGACTCCGTAAGGGATTTTTTTGACCAAGAATCTCATTAAAGGGTCTAACTTATAAGTACCTTCGCACAAATTAAAATTATCTACTTTTTCTATACACACAGATTCTATTATTTTTCTTTTGACATAATTATTACATTTATAAAGTACCTTACTTGATTCCCAATCTATAGCATGATTATTTTGGCTGGCGTGATAAAAAATGGCATTATTAGTATTACAACTTCTGAAGGCATATTTGTGTTCTTTAATAGGGGTTTCAATATTTCTTCCAGTTTCTCCCACGTATACTAAATCACAACTTTTACAGGGAATGCTGTAGACACAGGCTTGTTCCTCTTTTGCAACGTTATTCCTAACCAATTCCCAAAAAGATTCCGGTTAGCTTTAGACAAGCTCAGGAAGAATGAAGCAATATTTGTCACTAAAGCGGACAAAAGTAACACTGTGGTTATTTTGGACAAGTGTGATTATAAACAAAAAATGGAAGCGTTACTTAGTGATGAATTCACCTACACCAAAGTGAGATCGTCCCCCCTAAAGCGTCTTTCTGCCGAATTCAACAAAACCATCAGGAACTTATTAAAAGATGTCCCGGCGATTGATCCTAAAAGATTTCTACAGATTAACCCAAAACTCCCCCACATTTACGGCCTACCCAAAACCCATAAGATTAATATACCACTCCGTCCCATTATTTCACACAGGGGTTCCTTTAGTTACAGGTTATCTAAATTTCTTGCAGATAAATTATCCCCATTAGTTGGTAAATTTTCAGGCTCGCACATCACTAATTCCTGTGACTTTATTAACAAAGTTATGTCCTTAGATTTAAAACGGGGAAGAATGATTTGCACACAGGGGAACTACCTCTTCTTGATGGTCCTACAAAGAGCAACAACAAGTGGTCAGGCCCCCTTGGCAACATGCTAGATGAATATGAAAATAAAAACCCACTCTAATAGACAGAGTTTATTTCCACGACAGTTTCGACGCCCACTGGCATCCTCCTCGGGTGGATACAGAAACACGAATGAACCAAAACAAGAGGGAAAAACAGTCCAGGGACCGACCGTTAAGAAATTCGCACCTAGGTTAGATCCCATTCTCCCGACACCGGAAGGGCATTTTCATTAAGTACATTCGCACAAATTTAAAACTATCTTCCTGTTCTAAACATACAGAGTCTATTATTTTTTTACATAATTATTACATTTATTATTAAATTTATTACATTTAATATTGCATAATTATTTATTACAGAAATTATAAATTTATTATTACATTGGTTATTACATTGTTGTTTATTATACAGAACTTATAAACCGAAAAACGAATGAAAAAAGCCGATTAGGAAACAATCCAGAGACCATTGAGAAATTTGCACCTAGGTTAGATACCGTTCTCCCGACACCGGAAGGGCATTTTATTACAGGGTCCGCTTATAAGTACATTCCCACAAATTAAAACTATCTTCTTGTTCTATACATACAGATTCTAATATTTTGACATAATTACTGCATTTATTATTGCATTTACATTTTTTTTAATATTTATTATTATTACCTTTACCCTAATTATTAAATTTATAATATTATCTTTATTATTACATCTGTTGCATTTATATTTATTTCCACATTTATTACTTCCATTATTACATTTACTAAAAGCGAGTAAGGAAACAATCCAATCCAGAGACATTTAAGAAATTCACACTTAGGTTCGAACACGTTCCCACGACTCCGTAAGGGATTTTTTTGACCAAGAATCTCATTAAAGGGTCTAACTTATAAGTACCTTCGCACAAATTAAAATTATCTACTTTTTCTATACACACAGATTCTATTATTTTTCTTTTGACATAATTATTACATTTATAAAGTACCTTACTTGATTCCCAATCTATAGCATGATTATTTTGGCTGGCGTGATAAAAAATGGCATTATTAGTATTACAACTTCTGAAGGCATATTTGTGTTCTTTAATAGGGGTTTCAATATTTCTTCCAGTTTCTCCCACGTATACTAAATCACAACTTTTACAGGGAATGCTGTAGACACAGGCTTGTTCCTCTTTTGCAACGTTATTCCTAACCAATTCCCAAAAAGATTCCGGTTAGCTTTAGACAAGCTCAGGAAGAATGAAGCAATATTTGTCACTAAAGCGGACAAAAGTAACACTGTGGTTATTTTGGACAAGTGTGATTATAAACAAAAAATGGAAGCGTTACTTAGTGATGAATTCACCTACACCAAAGTGAGATCGTCCCCCTAAAGCGTCTTTCTGCCGAATTCAACAAAACCATCAGGAACTTATTAAAAGATGTCCCGGCGATTGATCCTAAAAGATTTCTACAGATTAACCCAAAACTCCCCCACATTTACGGCCTACCCAAAACCCATAAGATTAATATACCACTCCGTCCCATTATTTCACACAGGGGTTCCTTTAGTTACAGGTTATCTAAATTTCTTGCAGATAAATTATCCCCATTAGTTGGTAAATTTTCAGGCTCGCACATCACTAATTCCTGGACTTTATTAACAAAGTTATGTCCTTAGATTTAAAACGGGGAAGAATGATTTGCACACAGGGGAACTACCTCTTCTTGATGGTCCTACAAAGAGCAACAACAAGTGGTCAGGCCCCCTTGGCAACATGCTAGATGAATATGAAAATAAAAACCCACTCTAATAGACAGAGTTTATTTCCACGACAGTTTCGACGCCCACTGGCATCCTCCTCGGGTGGATACAGAAACACGAATGAACCAAAACAAGAGGGAAAAACAGTCCAGGGACCGACCGTTAAGAAATTCGCACCTAGGTTAGATCCCATTCTCCCGACACCGGAAGGGCATTTTCATTAAGTACATTCGCACAAATTTAAAACTATCTTCCTGTTCTAAACATACAGAGTCTATTATTTTTTTACATAATTATTACATTTATTATTAAATTTATTACATTTAATATTGCATAATTATTTATTACAGAAATTATAAATTTATTATTACATTGGTTATTACATTGTTGTTTATTATACAGAACTTATAAACCGAAAAACGAATGAAAAAAGCCGATTAGGAAACAATCCAGAGACCATTGAGAAATTTGCACCTAGGTTAGATACCGTTCTCCCGACACCGGAAGGGCATTTTATTACAGGGTCCGCTTATAAGTACATTCCCACAAATTAAAACTATCTTCTTGTTCTATACATACAGATTCTAATATTTTGACATAATTACTGCATTTATTATTGCATTTACATTTTTTTTAATATTTATTATTATTACCTTTACCCTAATTATTAAATTTATAATATTATCTTTATTATTACATCTGTTGCATTTATATTTATTTCCACATTTATTACTTCCATTATTACATTTACTAAAAGCGAGTAAGGAAACAATCCAATCCAGAGACATTTAAGAAATTCACACTTAGGTTCGAACACGTTCCCACGACTCCGTAAGGGATTTTTTTGACCAAGAATCTCATTAAAGGGTCTAACTTATAAGTACCTTCGCACAAATTAAAATTATCTACTTTTTCTATACACACAGATTCTATTATTTTTCTTTTGACATAATTATTACATTTATAAAGTACCTTACTTGATTCCCATTATTAGTATTACAACTTCTGAAGGCATATTTGTGTTCTTTAATAGGGGTTTCAATATTTCTTCCAGTTTCTCCCACGTATACTAAATCACAACTTTTACAGGGAATGCTGTAGACACAGGCTTGTTCCTCTTTTGCAACGTTATTCCTAACCAATTCCCAAAAAGATTCCGGTTAGCTTTAGACAAGCTCAGGAAGAATGAAGCAATATTTGTCACTAAAGCGGACAAAAGTAACACTGTGGTTATTTTGGACAAGTGTGATTATAAACAAAAAATGGAAGCGTTACTTAGTGATGAATTCACCTACACCAAAGTGAGATCGTCCCCCCTAAAGCGTCTTTCTGCCGAATTCAACAAAACCATCAGGAACTTATTAAAAGATGTCCCGGCGATTGATCCTAAAAGATTTCTACAGATTAACCCAAAACTCCCCCACATTTACGGCCTACCCAAAACCCATAAGATTAATATACCACTCCGTCCCATTATTTCACACAGGGGTTCCTTTAGTTACAGGTTATCTAAATTTCTTGCAGATAAATTATCCCCATTAGTTGGTAAATTTTCAGGCTCGCACATCACTAATTCCTGCGACTTTATTAACAAAGTTATGTCCTTAGATTTAAAACGGGGAAGAATGATTTGCACACAGGGGAACTACCTCTTCTTGATGGTCCTACAAAGAGCAACAACAAGTGGTCAGGCCCCCTTGGCAACATGCTAGATGAATATGAAAATAAAAACCCACTCTAATAGACAGAGTTTATTTCCACGACAGTTTCGACGCCCACTGGCATCCTCCTCGGGTGGATACAGAAACACGAATGAACCAAAACAAGAGGGAAAAACAGTCCAGGGACCGACCGTTAAGAAATTCGCACCTAGGTTAGATCCCATTCTCCCGACACCGGAAGGGCATTTTCATTAAGTACATTCGCACAAATTTAAAACTATCTTCCTGTTCTAAACATACAGAGTCTATTATTTTTTTACATAATTATTACATTTATTATTAAATTTATTACATTTAATATTGCATAATTATTTATTACAGAAATTATAAATTTATTATTACATTGGTTATTACATTGTTGTTTATTATACAGAACTTATAAACCGAAAAACGAATGAAAAAAGCCGATTAGGAAACAATCCAGAGACCATTGAGAAATTTGCACCTAGGTTAGATACCGTTCTCCCGACACCGGAAGGGCATTTTATTACAGGGTCCGCTTATAAGTACATTCCCACAAATTAAAACTATCTTCTTGTTCTATACATACAGATTCTAATATTTTGACATAATTACTGCATTTATTATTGCATTTACATTTTTTTTAATATTTATTATTATTACCTTTACCCTAATTATTAAATTTATAATATTATCTTTATTATTACATCTGTTGCATTTATATTTATTTCCACATTTATTACTTCCATTATTACATTTACTAAAAGCGAGTAAGGAAACAATCCAATCCAGAGACATTTAAGAAATTCACACTTAGGTTCGAACACGTTCCCACGACTCCGTAAGGGATTTTTTTGACCAAGAATCTCATTAAAGGGTCTAACTTATAAGTACCTTCGCACAAATTAAAATTATCTACTTTTTCTATACACACAGATTCTATTATTTTTCTTTTGACATAATTATTACATTTATAAAGTACCTTACTTGATTCCCATTATTAGTATTACAACTTCTGAAGGCATATTTGTGTTCTTTAATAGGGGTTTCAATATTTCTTCCAGTTTCTCCCACGTATACTAAATCACAACTTTTACAGGGAATGCTGTAGACACAGGCTTGTTCCTCTTTTGCAACGTTATTCCTAACCAATTCCCAAAAGATTCCGGTTAGCTTTAGACAAGCTCAGGAAGAATGAAGCAATATTTGTCACTAAAGCGGACAAAAGTAACACTGTGGTTATTTTGGACAAGTGTGATTATAAAAAAAATGGAAGCGTTACTTAGTGATGAATTCACCTACACCAAAGTGAGATCGTCCCCCCTAAAGCGTCTTTCTGCCGAATTCAACAAAACCATCAGGAACTTATTAAAAGATGTCCCGGCGATTGATCCTAAAAGATTTCTACAGATTAACCCAAAACTCCCCCACATTTACGGCCTACCAAAACCCATAAGATTAATATACCACTCCGTCCCATTATTTCACACAGGGGTTCCTTTAGTTACAGGTTATCTAAATTTCTTGCAGATAAATTATCCCCATTAGTTGGTAAATTTTCAGGCTCGCACATCACTAATTCCTGTGACTTTATTAACAAAGTTATGTCCTTAGATTTAAAACGGGGAAGAATGATTTGCACACAGGGGAACTACCTCTTCTTGATGGTCCTACAAAGAGCAACAACAAGTGGTCAGGCCCCCTTGGCAACATGCTAGATGAATATGAAAATAAAAACCCACTCTAATAGACAGAGTTATTTCCACGACAGTTTCGACGCCCACTGGCATCCTCCTCGGGTGGATACAGAAACAGAATGAACCAAAACAAGAGGGAAAAACAGTCCAGGGACGACCGTTAAGAAATTCGCACCTAGGTTAGATCCCATTCTCCCGACACCGGAAGGGCATTTTCATTAAGTACATTCGCACAAATTTAAAACTATCTTCCTGTTCTAAACATACAGAGTCTATTATTTTTTTACATAATTATTACATTTATTATTAAATTTATTACATTTAATATTGCATAATTATTTATTACAGAAATTATAAATTTATTATTACATTGGTTATTACATTGTTGTTTATTATACAGAACTTATAACCGAAAAACGAATGAAAAAGCCGATTAGGAAACAATCCAGAGACCATTGAGAAATTTGCACCTAGGTTAGATACCGTTCTCCCGACACCGGAAGGGCATTTTATTACAGGGTCCGCTTATAAGTACATTCCCACAAATTAAAACTATCTTCTTGTTCTATACATACAGATTCTAATATTTGACATAATTACTGCATTATTATTGCATTTACATTTTTTTTAATATTTATTATTATTACCTTTACCCTAATTATTAAATTTATAATATTATCTTATTATTACATCTGTTGCATTTATATTTATTTCCACATTTATTACTTCCATTATTACATTTACTAAAAGCGAGTAAGGAAACAATCCAATCCAGAGACATTTAAGAAATTCACACTTAGGTTCGAACACGTTCCCACGACTCCGTAAGGGATTTTTTGACCAAGAATCTCATTAAAGGGTCTAACTTATAAGTACCTTCGCACAAATTAAAATTATCTACTTTTTCTATACACACAGATTATTATTTTTCTTTTGACATAATTATTACATTTATAAAGTACCTTACTTGATTCCCATTATTAGTATTACAACTTCTGAAGGCATATTTGTGTTCTTTAATAGGGGTTTCAATATTTCTTCCAGTTTCTCCCACGTATACTAAATCACAACTTTTACAGGGAATGCTGTAGACACAGGCTTGTTCCTCTTTTGCAACGTTATTCCTAACCAATTCCCAAAAAGATTCCGGTTAGCTTTAGACAAGCTCAGGAAGAATGAAGCAATATTTGTCACTAAAGCGGACAAAAGTAACACTGTGGTTATTTTGGACAAGTGTGATTATAAACAAAAAATGGAAGCGTGACTTAGTGATGAATTCACCTACACCAAAGTGAGATCGTCCCCCTAAAGCGTCTTTCTGCCGAATTCAACAAAACCATCAGGAACTTATTAAAAGATGTCCCGGCGATTGATCCTAAAAGATTTCTACAGATTAACCCAAAACTCCCCCACATTTACGGCCTACCCAAAACCCATAAGATTAATATACCACTCCGTCCCATTATTTCACACAGGGGTTCCTTTAGTTACAGGTTATCTAAATTTCTTGCAGATAAATTATCCCCATTAGTTGGTAAATTTTCAGGCTCGCACATCACTAATTCCTGCGACTTTATTAACAAAGTTATGTCCTTAGATTTAAAACGGGGAAGAATGATTTGCACACAGGGGAACTACCTCTTCTGATGGTCCTACAAAGAGCAACAACAAGTGGTCAGGCCCCCTTGGCAACATGCTAGATGAATATGAAAATAAAAACCCACTCTAATAGACAGAGTTTATTTCCACGACAGTTTCGACGCCCACTGGCATCCTCCTCGGGTGGATACAGAAACAGAATGAACCAAAACAAGAGGGAAAAACAGTCCAGGGACCGACCGTTAAGAAATTCGCACCTAGGTTAGATCCCATTCTCCCGACACCGGAAGGGCATTTTCATTAAGTACATTCGCACAAATTTAAAACTATCTTCCTGTTCTAAACATACAGAGTCTATTATTTTTTTACATAATTATTACATTTATTATTAAATTTATTACATTTAATATTGCATAATTATTTATTACAGAAATTATAAATTTATTATTACATTGGTTATTACATTGTTGTTTATTATACAGAACTTATAAACCGAAAAACGAATGAAAAAGCCGATTAGGAAACAATCCAGAGACCATTGAGAAATTTGCACCTAGGTTAGATACCGTTCTCCCGACACCGGAAGGGCATTTTATTACAGGGTCCGCTTATAAGTACATTCCCACAAATTAAAACTATCTTCTTGTTCTATACATACAGATTCTAATATTTTGACATAATTACTGCATTTATTATTGCATTTACATTTTTTTTAATATTATTATTATTACCTTTACCCTAATTATTAAATTTATAATATTATCTTTATTATTACATCTGTTGCATTTATATTTATTTCCACATTTATTACTTCCATTATTACATTTACTAAAAGCGAGTAAGGAAACAATCCAATCCAGAGACATTTAAGAAATTCACACTTAGGTTCGAACACGTTCCCACGACTCCGTAAGGGATTTTTTGACCAAGAATCTCATTAAAGGGTCTAACTTATAAGTACCTTCGCACAAATTAAAATTATCTACTTTTTCTATACACACAGATTCTATTATTTTTCTTTTGACATAATTATTACATTTATAAAGTACCCCCTATACTTGATTCCCATTATTAGTATTACAACTTCTGAAGGCATTTGTGTTCTTTAATAGGGGTTTCAATATTTCTTCCAGTTTCTCCCACGTATACTAAATCACAACTTTTACAGGGAATGCTGTAGACACAGGCTTGTTCCTCTTTTGCAACGTTATTCCTAACCAATTCCCAAAAAGATTCCGGTTAGCTTTAGACAAGCTCAGGAAGAATGAAGCAATATTTGTCACTAAAGCGGACAAAAGTAACACTGTGGTTATTTTGGACAAGTGTGATTATAAACAAAAAATGGAAGCGTACTTAGTGATGAATTCACCTACACCAAAGTGAGATCGTCCCCCTAAAGCGTCTTTCTGCCGAATTCAACAAAACCATCAGGAACTTATTAAAAGATGTCCCGGCGATTGATCCTAAAAGATTTCTACAGATTAACCCAAAACTCCCCACATTTACGGCCTACCCAAAACCCATAAGATTAATATACCACTCCGTCCCATTATTTCACACAGGGGTTCCTTTAGTTACAGGTTATCTAAATTTCTTGCAGATAAATTATCCCATTAGTTGGTAAATTTTCAGGCTCGCACATCACTAATTCCTGCGACTTTATTAACAAAGTTATGTCCTTAGATTTAAAACGGGGAAGAATGATTTGCACACAGGGGAACTACCTCTTCTTGATGGTCCTACAAAGAGCAACAACAAGTGGTCAGGCCCCCTTGGCAACATGCTAGATGAATATGAAAATAAAAACCCACTCTAATAGACAGAGTTTATTTCCACGACAGTTTCGACGCCCACTGGCATCCTCCTCGGGTGGATACAGAAACACGAATGAACCAAAACAAGAGGGAAAAACAGTCCAGGGACCGACCGTTAAGAAATTCGCACCTAGGTTAGATCCCATTCTCCCGACACCGGAAGGGCATTTTCATTAAGTACATTCGCACAAATTTAAAACTATCTTCCTGTTCTAAACATACAGAGTCTATTATTTTTTACATAATTATTACATTTATTATTAAATTTATTACATTTAATATTGCATAATTATTTATTACAGAAATTATAAATTTATTATTACATTGGTTATTACATTGTTGTTTATTATACAGAACTTATAAACCGAAAAACGAATGAAAAAAGCCGATTAGGAAACAATCCAGAGACCATTGAGAAATTTGCACCTAGGTTAGATACCGTTCTCCGACACCGGAAGGGCATTTTATTACAGGGTCCGCTTATAAGTACATTCCCACAAATTAAAACTATCTTCTTGTTCTATACATACAGATTCTAATATTTTGACATAATTACTGCATTTATTATTGCATTTACATTTTTTTTAATATTTATTATTATTACCTTTACCCTAATTATTAAATTTATAATATTATCTTTATTATTACATCTGTTGCATTTATATTTATTTCCACATTTATTACTTCCATTATTACATTTACTAAAAGCGAGTAAGGAAACAATCCAATCCAGAGACATTTAAGAAATTCACACTTAGGTTCGAACACGTTCCCACGACTCCGTAAGGGATTTTTTTGACCAAGAATCTCATTAAAGGGTCTAACTTATAAGTACCTTCGCACAAATTAAAATTATCTACTTTTTCTATACACACAGATTCTATTATTTTTCTTTTGACATAATTATTACATTATAAAGTACCTTACTTGATTCCCAATTAGATTAGATACAACTTCTGAAGGCATATTTGTGTTCTTTAATAGGGGTTTCAATATTTTTCCAGTTTCTCCCACGTATACTAAATCACAACTTTTACAGGGAATGCTGTAGACACAGGCTTGTTCCTCTTTTGCAACGTTATTCCTAACCAATTCCCAAAAAGATTCCGGTTAGCTTTAGACAAGCTCAGGAAGAATGAAGCAATATTTGTCACTAAAGCGGACAAAAGTAACACTGTGGTATTTTGGACAAGTGTGATTATAAACAAAAAATGGAAGCGTTACTTAGTGATGAATTCACCTACACCAAAGTGAGATCGTCCCCCCTAAAGCGTCTTTCTGCCGAATTCAACAAAACCATCAGGAACTTATTAAAGATGTCCGGCGATTGATCCTAAAAGATTTCTACAGATTAACCCAAAACTCCCCCACATTTACGGCCTACCAAAACCCATAAGATTAATATACCACTCCGTCCCATTATTTCACACAGGGGTTCCTTTAGTTACAGGTTATCTAAATTTCTTGCAGATAAATTATCCCATTAGTTGGTAAATTTTCAGGCTCGCACATCACTAATTCCTGCGACTTTATTAACAAAGTTATGTCCTTAGATTTAAAACGGGGAAGAATGATTTGCACACAGGGGAACTACCTCTTCTTGATGGTCCTACAAAGAGCAACAACAAGTGGTCAGGCCCCCTTGGCAACATGCTAGATGAATATGAAAATAAAAACCCACTCTAATAGACAGAGTTTATTTCCACGACAGTTTCGACGCCCACTGGCATCCTCCTCGGGTGGATACAGAAACACGAATGAACCAAAACAAGGGAAAAACAGTCCAGGGACCGACCGTTAAGAAATTCGCACCTAGGTTAGATCCCATTCTCCCGACACCGGAAGGGCATTTTCATTAAGTACATTCGCACAAATTTAAAACTATCTTCCTGTTCTAAACATACAGAGTCTATTATTTTTTACATAATTATTACATTTATTATTAAATTTATTACATTTAATATTGCATAATTATTTATTACAGAAATTATAAATTTATTATTACATTGGTTATTACATTGTTGTTATTATACAGAACTTATAAACCGAAAAAACGAATGAAAAAAGCCGATTAGGAAACAATCCAGAGACCATTGAGAAATTTGCACCTAGGTTAGATACCGTTCTCCCGACACCGGAAGGGCATTTTATTACAGGGTCCGCTTATAAGTACATTCCCACAAATTAAAACTATCTTCTTGTTCTATACATACAGATTCTAATATTTTGACATAATTACTGCATTTATTATTGCATTTACATTTTTTTTAATATTTATTATTATTACCTTTACCCTAATTATTAAATTTATAATATTATCTTTATTATTACATCTGTTGCATTTATATTTATTTCCACATTTATTACTTCCATTATTACATTTACTAAAAGCGAGTAAGGAAACAATCCAATCCAGAGACATTTAAGAAATTCACACTTAGGTTCGAACACGTTCCCACGACTCCGTAAGGGATTTTTTGACCAAGAATCTCATTAAAGGGTCTAACTTATAAGTACCTTCGCACAAATTAAAATTATCTACTTTTTCTATACACACAGATTCTATTTTTTCTTTTGACATAATTATTACATTTATAAAGTACCTTACTTGATTCCATTATTAGTATTACAACTTCTGAAGGCATATTTGTGTTCTTTAATAGGGGTTTCAATATTTCTTCCAGTTTCTCCCACGTATACTAAATCACAACTTTTACAGGGAATGCTGTAGACACAGGCTTGTTCCCTTTTGCAACGTTATTCCTAACCAATTCCCAAAAAGATTCCGGTTAGCTTTAGACAAGCTCAGGAAGAATGAAGCAATTTGTCACTAAAGCGGACAAAAGTAACACTGTGGTTATTTTGGACAAGTGTGATTATAAACAAAAAATGGAAGCGTGACTTAGTGATGAATTCACCTACACCAAAGTGAGATCGTCCCCCTAAAGCGTCTTCTGCCGAATTCAACAAAACCATCAGGAACTTATTAAAAGATGTCCCGGCGATTGATCCTAAAAGATTTCTACAGATTAACCCAAAACTCCCCCACATTTACGGCCTACCCAAAACCCATAAGATTAATATACCACTCCGTCCCATTATTCACACAGGGGTTCCTTTAGTTACAGGTTATCTAAATTTCTTGCAGATAAATTATCCCCATTAGTTGGTAAATTTTCAGGCTCGCACATCACTAATTCCTGCGACTTTATTAACAAAGTTATGTCCTTAGATTTAAAACGGGGAAGAATGATTTGCACACAGGGGAACTACCTCTTCTTGATGGTCCTACAAAGAGCAACAACAAGTGGTCAGGCCCCTTGGCAACATGCTAGATGAATATGAAAATAAAAACCACTCTAATAGACAGAGTTTATTTCCACGACAGTTTCGACGCCCACTGGCATCCTCCTCGGTGGATACAGAAACACGAATGAACCAAAACAAGAGGGGAAAAACAGTCCAGGGACCGACCGTTAAGAAATTCGCACCTAGGTTAGATCCCATTCTCCCGACACCGGAAGGGCATTTTCATTAAGTACATTCGCACAAATTTAAAACTATCTTCCTGTTCTAAACATACAGAGTCTATTATTTTTTTACATAATTATTACATTTATTATTAAATTTATTACATTTAATATTGCATAATTATTTATTACAGAAATTATAAATTTATTATTACATTGGTTATACATTGTTGTTTATTATACAGAACTTATAAACCGAAAAACGAATGAAAAAAGCCGATTAGGAAACAATCCAGAGACCATTGAGAAATTTGCACCTAGGTTAGATACCGTTCTCCCGACACCGGAAGGGCATTTTATTACAGGGTCCGCTTATAAGTACATTCCCAAAATTAAAACTATCTTCTTGTTCTATACATACAGATTCTAATATTTTGACATAATTACTGCATTTATTATTGCATTTACATTTTTTTTAATATTTATTATTATTACCTTTACCCTAATTATTAAATTTATAATATTATCTTTATTATTACATCTGTTGCATTTATATTTATTTCCACATTTATTACTTCCATTATTACATTTACTAAAAGCGAGTAAGGAAACAATCCAATCCAGAGACATTTAAGAAATTCACACTTAGGTTCGAACACGTTCCCACGACTCCGTAAGGGATTTTTTTGACCAAGAATCTCATTAAAGGGTCTAACTTATAAGTACCTTCGCACAAATTAAAATTATCTACTTTTTCTATACACACAGATTCTATTATTTTTCTTTTGACATAATTATTACATTTATAAAGTACCTTACTTGATTCCCATTATTAGTATTACAACTTCTGAAGGCATATTTGTGTTCTTTAATAGGGGTTTCAATATTTCTTCCAGTTCTCCCACGTATACTAATCACAACTTTTACAGGGAATGCTGTAGACACAGGCTTGTTCCTCTTTTGCAACGTTATTCCTAACCAATTCCCAAAAAGATTCCGGTTAGCTTTAGACAAGCTCAGGAAGAATGAAGCAATATTTGTCACTAAAGCGGACAAAAGTAACACTTGGTTATTTTGGACAAGTGTGATTATAAACAAAAAATGGAAGCGTGACTTAGTGATGAATTCACCTACACCAAGTGAGATCGTCCCCTAAAGCGTCTTTCTGCCGAATTCAACAAAACCATCAGGAACTTATTAAAAGATGTCCCGGCGATTGATCCTAAAAGATTCTACAGATTAACCCAAAACTCCCACATTTACGGCCTACCCAAAACCCATAAGATTAATATACCACTCCGTCCATTATTTCACACAGGGGTTCCTTTAGTTACAGGTTATCTAAATTTCTTGCAGATAAATTATCCCCATTAGTTGGTAAATTTCAGGCTCGCACATCACTAATTCCTGCGACTTTATTAACAAAGTTATGTCCTTAGATTTAAAACGGGGAAGAATGATTTGCACACAGGGGAACTACCTCTTCTTGATGGTCCTACAAAGAGCAACAACAAGTGGTCAGGCCCCCTTGGCAACATGCTAGATGAATATGAAAATAAAAACCCACTCTAATAGACAGAGTTTATTTCCACGACAGTTTCGACGCCCACTGGCATCCTCCTCGGGTGGTACAGAAACACGAATGAACCAAAACAAGAGGGAAAAACAGTCCAGGGACGACCGTTAAGAAATTCGCACCTAGGTTAGATCCCATTCTCCGACACCGGAAGGGCATTTCATTAAGTACATTCGCACAAATTTAAAACTATCTTCCTGTTCTAAACATACAGAGTCTATTATTTTTTACATAATTATTACATTTATTATTAAATTTATTACATTTAATATTGCATAATTATTTATTACAGAAATTATAAATTATTATTACATTGTTATTACATTGTTGTTTATTATACAGAACTTATAAACCGAAAAAAACGAATGAAAAAAGCCGATTAGGAAACAATCAGAGACATGAGAATTTTGCACCTAGGTTAGATACCGTTCTCCCGACCACCAGAAGGGCATTTTATTACAGGGTCCGCTTATAAGTACATTCCCACAAAATTAAACTATCTTCTTGTTCTATACATACAAGATTCTAATATTTTTTGGACATAATTACATTGCATTTATT
>JAJOZX010020259.1:7500-27597 GCA_023014485.1 Bathynomus jamesi | reverse complement strand
TTTTTTTTTTATTAACTAATGTTTTTATTCTTTCGTATTTCCCTTGTTTTAATATGCATGGCTGAGAAAAAAATAGCATGAGAAGAGCATTTTTATTTCACGATCTGTTAACTCGAATATCGGTTAAATCGAAGTGATTTCTCAGGCTCTTCGACTTCGAATTAACGAGGTTTCACTGTATATATAAAAAATATATTATATATAATATATTTATATATAAAAATACAACATATAATATATTATATATATATATATATATATATATATATAATATATATTATAAATATATTATATATTTATATATTTATATATAAAATATAACATACAGTAATATATTATTATATATATTTATATATATATATATATATATTATATTATATATATATATATATATTATATATATATATATTAATATATATAGGTTATATTCGTTTTAATGCTTTGTTCGTTTTCGATAGAAGGAGACATTCTATGACAATTTAACATATACATTCGTATTCAGGACACCTTGAAACCTCAGGAAACTGATAAAAATCAAGGAAATGTAATAATTATTTTTGATGAAAAAAAAAAATTTAGACGTAAAAGCAGCCATTATAGGCCATTGACCGAGTATTTAGCTCTTAACGCTGTTAAAATTTTAACGAACGTCGCCCTCTCCAGTTTTATGGGGAGACATCTCGTGGCAAAATTAGGAAACATAGGTCAAAACAACCAATTACATCTGGTTTTGGTTTCACGTGACCTTATCCGACCAATCAGAGACGTACATTTTGAATCTCTCGTAATGGATACTCATTTTCTCAGTCTCGTTTTCATTATGATTTGTGAAGGTTGTGATTTGGATTACTATCAATTAATACAAGATTTATAAGAAAGAAGCCGGTGCTGAAGCTTTCTTTACGAGTCACTGTGTTTTACCTAGTCGTGTTATTGTTCGCCTGATCCAGCAACATATTAGGCCTGGGACTACAATCTATTCCGACGAGTGGCGTGCGTATTCTCAACTTGGAAATCTAGGCTACATTCACCGGACAGTCAACCATTCACAGCGGTTCGTGGAAGACACTGTTCACATGCGAAAAAACGCGGGTTAGGTTGGGTTAGGTCAGTTTAGGTTGGGTTAGGTCAGTTTAGGTTAGGTTAGGTCAGTTTAGGTTAGGTTAGGTCTGAACCAAAACACATTTTTCTGGTGTTTTTTGGTGTGATTTGCTCAAATCTGAACTTCGTTTCTTTGGGAAATGAGCCGTTTTTGAGAAATTTTCAATTTTAAAATTTCTCAAAAACGGCTCATTCCCAAAGAAACGATGTTCAGATTTGAACAAATCACACCACAAAACACCAGAAAATGTGTTTTGGTTCAGAAAGGAGGAAAAGCACTAAAACGAATAATTACCTATGTTATAATGTTATAATGTTATAATGTTTCAGACCAACAAAGACCCTAGGATCCACTCATGGCTGGTCTACCTAACTGTATGTCCTCCGTGGTGGTGGAGGGGACCTACAATTTTACGTGGGTTCCGAACCACAAGAACATAAGAAACTTATTTAAAAACTGCGGGTAAATTGGCAACGACCAATTTTTACGAAACTAAATAATTATCAATTTAAAAATAATTAATTATCGGTTTAAAACTAAAGATAGAATCTCTCGGTCCAGAGGAGCAAGTCATAATAGACTACTATCCACAAATATGTTCATTCTATATCTATTTATAACGGACATGCAAATATATCAGATCCAACGAATCCAGTCAATTTCATTACGGTATCCATCAAGTCACGGTCCATATCGATTGCGGACCAAGTCAAAATTTACAACCATATACCATTATCAATTTAACAATAATTAATTATCGATTTAAAAGTAAAGATAGAATCTCTCGATCCAGAGGATCAAGTCATAATAGACTACTATCTACAAATATGTTACACTCTATATCTATTATATAACGGACATGCAAATATATCAGATCCAAAGAATCCAGTCAATTTCATTATGGTATCCATTAAGTCACGGTCATATCGATTGCGGCCCAAGTCAAATTTACAACCATATACATTACAATATATACACTTACGAGGAAAAGTGTAGGTGTGGCTGTAAAGACTGTACAGTAATGTAGAAATGTGTGTGCACCATTATGGGTCTCCCATTTAAAGGTGTTTGTGGGGCAAGTGAAGATCATGAGTTTTTCAATACCTCACAGTACTATGGGGGGCACCGCTCGGCAGAGGAATCTCTTTAAATGGGGTGTGTAAGGACAGAGAGTATCCCCTAACCCAAGACGCTGCCTCCCTATATCCCACAACACTTGTGTTGAGCTGTGGGATCTATCCCCACAAAGCCTTAATTTTACTACCTTAAACTATACCCTTTCTATCAACATGCGCGTCCAATCGATTCTTAAACATGTTTATAGACGTGCTACTAATTTCTTCTACCGGCAAACTATTCCAGCTATTTACTATTCTATGCGTAAAAAAGTTTTTCGCAACTGCTGTCTCGAACCTTCTACTTGTCAACTTACACCCGTTATTTCTAGTCCTATTATATTGAGATATTTCGAAAAAGCTATCTCTATCTACGTTATCAAACCCATTCATAATTTTGAAAACCTGGATTAGATCACCCCTTAACCTCCTAGTCTCGAGTGTAGTCAATTTTAACTCTTTAAGCCTATCCTCGTACGACTTTGACCTAAGAGACGGAATCATCTTAGTTGCTCGTCTTTGAACTCTTTCGATTTTGTCTATATCTTTGCGCATATGCGGATTCCAAAATTGGACCGCGTACTCCAAATGGGGTCTAACTAATGATTTATAAAGAGGAACTATAATATAATATAATATAATATTATTATATATAATATATTTTATATATATATATATATATATTATATATATATAATATATATATATATATATATTAATAATATATATATATATAATATATTATATATATATTATATATAAATATATTTTATATATATATAAAAATATATATAATATATTTATATATATATATATACTGTATATATATATATATATATTATATTTTTATATATATATATACAGTATATATTATATATTATATATATATATAATATATATATATATATATATATATATATATATATTATATATATATATGGGAATGAACTCAGAATGGTCCCCTGAGTTTTTTATGATACACACAGACAGTGCATGGAACAAGGAACTCTTCTGGGATAATTAAATCCACTATAGTCCGAATAAGTAATATATATATATATATATATATATATATATATATATATATATATATATATATTTATATATTATATATAATCTATTATATATATATTATATATATATATATATATAATATATATATTATATATGTATATATTATATATATATTATATATATATATTATAATATATATATTATATATATTATATATATGTGTGTAAAAAGTAAACAATGAACAATTCCTACACCATCATTATATGGATTCATTGTCTTGATGCAGAACTTATGTTCGTATAGTTTTATGTTGAATGTTCATTTTTACATAAGAAACCAAAATCGCCTAAGCGAGTTTTTGGATAGAATTTCGATTTATACTTCTTTATTCATTACTGTATTTCCCTAATTCATCTTTTCTAAATAATGACTTATACACTATGACGTCATAAAATAACTTTATTCTCTTTACGTTTCCCATACTTTGTACACTGAATCACCTTCTTAGTATTTGGACATCTTCCGTATTCAATGTATGGTAAATTCTTTAGTAATAAGGTTGTGGTGTTACGTAGTATAAATATCATTATTCAACCATACTCATTCTTACATTCATGTTCTTTCTTGACCGCTATCCTTTATTAATTTTATTACTTATTCATTCATCTACCTATTGTCTACTTATGCCCTATCAACTTATCAGTCTATGTTTACTCGTGTCTATATTACGCACCCAACCTATTGTGTGACGAATGATATGTGTACACTACTGTGTGCAGTCGTACATGTCTATTGACGATCATGATTACGTACATGTATTCTTTTTACGTTTTATTTTCTTTTATTATTTCACCTCCCGCATTGAACTCAAAAATGCTGAGTTAAGTTATAAAATTCCACTCACTACGACAGAATCGAGCGCCTCAAAGATAAAATACCTCCTTTCGCTCTGATTTCAAATTCATAACATATTATAGCATATTATTTCGTAAATAAATTATCTCGTAAGTGCCATGTACGTTGTATTATATTTAACATCTTAATTGTCTATTAATGTGAGGCACTGAAGAAAAAAAAAAGTTATAGTAACTGTTTAATTGTAATTAGCTGTAATACTTTAATTTAATATAACGTAATGTACTTTAATGAAGCTGTAATTGGTAATAACTTGTAATGTACTTCATTGAAACTGTAATTAAATGTAATGATTTAATTTATAATGTAAGAATGTACTTTAAAATGGAAGTGTAATTAAACAATAAGTAAATGTGAAGTAATCCATAATTGTAATCGTAATTGTAATGAACCAAAATTAATACGTACTCAGTCGTGTACTTAATTTGTACTTATATGTACTATTACGAAATGATATCGCCTTCATAAATGTAGACGGCGAAAAATACAAATTAGTTTTTTTATTTTATTTATTTTTTAAATTTTTATTTTGCAATCTTTTAAAACATTTGATCATGTGTTTAAAAAGTGGGGAAATTTAACTTTCAACTGTCCTCCCCCAAAACATTTAAGTTCAGCTATATTATACATGTATTTGTAAAATTACAGCACTTCTTCATATTTGCACTTCTTCTTTAGACTTCAGATTAGCATTTCATTAGGACTCCTTTGTTAGCAGCCTCGCTGCGGGGAGGGGGCAGAGGCCCCTTGCCTTAATATTTTTAGATTCCGGCCTGAGCCATGGTCGAAAGAGGTCGAACCTCTACCCCTGTAAATTCGGAGCAGTACCTGTATATTTTTAAGAAGTAAACCAAAGTAAAAGAAGTTTTTATTTTTCCCTTCGAGCCGTGCTCTCTTCAGAACTTAGTCAGAAAAGTCGATAATTTTAGTATAAGAGAAAGTATCAGAGTATTATAGCAAGAGAAGAATTAATAATTCTCGACCCATAAGCGAGAGAAAGAGACAACCCAAGCACCATAGAAGATAGTGGCATAACAGTCTGGCGAGTCTGTAGCCAAGGGTTTAACAGAGTGGCGACCCACCATTTAAGGCGACCGAAAAGAATTATAGAATGTTATACAGGGTGGGCCGTAAGTTTCCATACATAGGAAAATTAAACGTTTGTTTTTATGTTTCAGATACCCTAAGAATATGCGTTTGACGTAAGATCTTGTTTACTGATGAAGCAAATTTTTACGTCAATGGAGAGGTTAATCGGCAAAACATAGGTTATTGGAGTAATGCTAACCCTAACTGGCTGAGTCCGACGAAGATGCAAGGTGCCGGTAAAGTGATGGTGTGGGCCGGGATATGGGGTGACAGAATTATTGGACCAATTTTTGTCAGTGGAAATCTTAATGCCGAAAGGTATCTTAACATGTTGCAAGAAGAGATTTTCCCATCCCTGCTAAACGAGGAAGGTAACTTCCCAGTTTACTTCCAGCAAGATGGAGCTCCACCTCATTATGGTCTTCACGTGCGTCGGTATTTGGATCAGCAGTTTCCGGATGCTTGGATTGGTCGGCGTGGTCCTGTGGAGTGGCCTCCCAGATCCCCAGATCTCACCCCCCTTGATTTCTATCTTTGGGGGCACTTGAAAGCCATGGTGTATCAGGAAAAGATACGAGACATAAATCATCTAAAGGAACGTATCACCAACGCCATTACAAGCATAACGTCAACTGTGCTAATGCGTGTTCATCAACAGTGGGGAACACGTATTGAAATGTGTTTTCAAAACAATGAAAACCATGTAGAGCATATTATATAAATAAAAATGGTTGTCCATAAAAAATGTTTATTTTTCCTATGTATGGAAACTTACGGCCCACCCTGTAGAAGAAATATCCGTTGCAGCCTCCTAACCAGAACCCCCGTCGATCCGAACCGACTCAGGGCCATAAAAGGGGGTTAACAACTGGCGACCCTATACCAGGATAAACACATAGAAGAAGGAAGATAACAAGACTGGACCCTTTAACCAGGATCTTCACTCCAGGATGGATTCTTCCAGTCTTCCAGACCCTTTACCAGGATCTTAAGAAGATTTTAAGAAGATTTTAAGAAGATTATTTTAAGAGATTATTTTAACCAGAAGATTTTAACCAGAAGATTTTAACCAGAAGATTTTAAGAAGAGGCCACTCTTTCGCCAAAGATAGAAATTACCCTGCATCAGGATAAAACCAGTTGACCGGCGTGTCACGACTTCTAGTTCGTAACATCCACCCTTGAACCGGTGTGTCACGACTCCAAGTTCTCCACGCCTAGTTTTCATCCAAGAAGAAGTAGCCAGGAAGACGTCTTTAGGACACGTCTCTGAGGATTTCGCCCATAGAAAATTTTTGTAAGTACAGAGTTGTTTTTTTTAAGAAATTTGTAAACATTTGAAAAGTCAGTATTATTAACAGTTAATAATGAGTATCAAGTCAGAATTTACAAGAAACACAGTGAACATTTCAGACACCAGTGATACATTTTTTAGTGAAACTAATTTTCACAGTAGTTAAATGTAAGAGAAATTAAATGTAAGAGAAATTAAATGTAAGAGAAATTAAATGTAAGAGAAGTTAATTTCAAAGCGAGTTAATTTCAAAGAGAGTTAATTTCAAAGAGAGTTAATTTCAAAGAGAGTTAATTTCAAGAGAGTTAATTTCAAGAGAGTTAATTTCAGAGAGTTAATTGTCACAGATTTAAGTGTCACAGAGTCAATTATCGCAGAGTCAATTGTCACAGAGTCAATTGTCACAGTTATTTGCACTATTATATTCAGTATAGAATAATTTTATTTTATGTACCTTCCCGTACATTCGAGTGAAATGTTGTTTACATTTTTTATTTTTGTTTGCAAATTTTTTTCAATTACTGAATTGAATTGACTTGCAAATTAAGAGAAGAGAGTTTACAGAGAGTTTACAGAGAGTTTATAGAGTTATAGAGTTACTTGAAGCAGTTTCAAGTTCCATTTTCAGTTTTCAGACAGTTTCAGTTGGTTGTAACCAAAAGGGACAACCAAACCCCAGAGATTTATAAAGATACTTGAAGTAATTTTGAAGTCATTTTTTTTGAAGTCATTTTTTTGAAGTCATTTTTTGAAATCATTTTTTGAAGTCATTTTTTGAAGTCATTTTTTGAAGTCAGTTTTTCAAGTCAGAAGGTTGCACCAAGAGGGTCAACCAAGACAGAGGTTAATCGTCTCCACTTGATAAAGATCAAGTGCAGTCATTTTCCATTTTCAGTTAATCTTCACTTGACAAGCGTTCAAGTTAGACAGTTTAAGTTTCAGAATACTTGATAGAGTTCAAGTCAGTTTTATTCAAGTCAGAGAGTTTTATTTGAAGTCAAAGTCCCAAGTTATTTCAATGCAGTCAATTGAATTCAACTTTTTCTCTGTAATTTAAGATAATTTAATTTAAGAAAATGTAATTTAAGAATTTAATTCAACCTTTTTTTTTGTAAAAGAGAATTTAATTCAACCTGAATTGACCGGGTTGCGTCTTTAGTTAACCTTTCTTTGTTTTGTTGTAAGAAGGAAATGGACCGATTTGTCTTTTCTTTTTCATGCCATTGTTGCGTATATAAATATATAGGTAAAATGACATTTATTATTTGTAACAAAACCGTTTTTACAATTGTTTGTAATGACTTTGGTAATTATTGTAATGTATATGAGGAACATGCCGTCCCTCCGTTTGTTCAACTTTTTAAATTTTTGTTTTAAGTAGTGTGACAAGCAATCTTTTTTTACAAAAAAAGAGCAAAGTGCTCACGAAAGACGTATTGTCAATTTCAAACTTATACCCCCTGCTTAGTCACTCAATTCCACCGTATGATCGCACATACCCTAAATTTCAGTTGTTTGTTCTTTTTTGTCATTTAATTTTAATAAAACTTCTACACAATAAAATGTATGTATTATCATATGCAAACAAGTTTCAGACTAAAATATCAAATAATTCAAAATTCTATCAACATTTAACGAAAGAGTATAATTTTTCTACTTAACATGCAAAAAATTATTAAACCTTTTTAATATTTTTTTTTATTATATAAAATAATTTTTAATGTAAAATTTACCTAAGATTATTAAAAGAAAAGATTGTTCGAAATGCTTCCTTCCATTTCAATAACTTTTTTATTCTTGGCCGAAACTCCTCTATGGCTCGATTTACTTTTATTTTTTAGAATATTATAAAATTGTATTTAGCTCGTTGAAATGCATAATTGATTCATATTTTTAATTTGTATTCTTATTTTTATTTTGTTCAATTAATCGTGAGTAACTGTCCTTAAATTGTTATTGTACCATTTGTAAGGTATCAAACGAAAATTATAGTCAAATTGACATACTACTACAGTATATGGTTATGAATTTTAGTAGTCGAATTTAATTGTGTGTCGAAATTCAATTTTAAAACCGTGAGAGTTACTGTCATTACTCGTAAGGTCTTCTAAGTACGTCTTTTTTTATTACCTTAATACGTGTAACTGATTTAATTAAATACTTAAATACTACCTTGAACTTAAAGGATTTTATAATAATAATAATAATAATAATGACAATAATTGACTTAAACTTAAAAGATTTTATAACCCTAAACCCATCTTAAATTATTATACATTATTTTTAAACTTTGTTCATTCAAAAACCTTCCAAATCCCTACACATACACACGCATGTATGCGCACTATATATATATATATATACATATATATATATATATATAATATATATAAACCTTATGCTAAAATCATTGGATGTCACAATAAACTATTTCATAGCGTGTAAGTGCTAACTATGCTATTTATATAGTCCTACGCATTTTTGCTTACTATATATAAATTTTTGCTCAGGCGTTTATTCAGTTACTTGAACAATCCTATCAGCTAATCTGTCCCTCGAAATTGTAAAATACACACTTGACCACAGGTCTATACATCATCCATTACATAATTCGATTTTTTATCTACAATAGTCAGTAAAATTAGTTATCAATTGTACTATCATGGAAGCCTCGAAAAATCCATGAACTTTAAAATTTATATTTTCCCATTTTACTCTATTCATTATGTACATAATTTTTCCCACAGAAAAATAAAAATTTTGTAAAATTTTTTAACCATATCAATGTTTGTCTAACTTAATTGTTTGTCTAAATTAACGTATTAATCCTTTATTCTGTTTGTATAAAAGTAAAGTTTTAATCTTTGTATTTTTATATTTTATCATAGCCCTCTAAGCGAGTGTCATGTTAAAAATTTGATTACTCTGCATTGTACTCAACTACCCGAACTCGTTCTGTATAAAATTTGTATTGTAAAGAATGTCGTCATCTAACTTGAATTACTTCGATGATATTTTCTCAATTGTATTATATTGTATTATATTATTGTATTAATACCGTTTTGGGGGGAAAATACTGTAAAAAGTGAACAATGAACAATTCCTACACCATCATTATATGGATTCATTGTCTTGATGCAGAACTTATGTTCGTATAGTTTTATGTTGAATGTTCATTTTTACATAAGAAACCAAAATCGCCTAAGCGAGTTTTTGGATAGAATTTCGATTTATACTTCTTTATTCATTACTGTATTTCCCTAATTCATCTTTTCTAAATAATGACTTATACACTATGACGTCATAAAATAACTTTATTCTCTTTACGTTTCCCATACTTTGTACACTGAATCACGTTCTTAGTATTTGGACATCTTCCGTATTCAATGTATGGTAAATTCTTTAGTAATAAGGTTGTGGTGTTACGTAGTATAAATATCATTATTCAACCATACTCATTCTTACATTCATGTTCTTACTTGATCGCTATCCTTTATTAATTTTATTACTTATTCATTCATCTACCTATTGTCTACTTATGCCCTCAACTTATCAGTCTATGTTTACTCGTGTCTATATTACGCACCCAACCTATTGTGTGACGAATGATATGTGTACACTACTGTGTGCAGTCGTACATGTCTATTGACGATCATGATTACGTACATGTATTCTTTTTACGTTTTATTTTCTTTTATTATTTCACCTCCCGCATTGAACTAAAAATGCTGAGTTAAGTTATAAAATTCCACTCACTACGACAGAATCGAGCGCCTCAAAGATAAAATACCTCCGTTCGCTCTGATTTCAAATTCATAACATATTATAGCATATTATTTCGTAAATAAATTATCTCGTAAGTGCCATGTACGTTGTATTATATTTAACATCTTAATTGTCTATTAATGTGAGGCACTGAAGAAAAAAAAAGTTATAGTAACTGTTTAATTGTAATTAGCTGTAATACTTTAATTTAATATAACGTAATGTACTTTAATGAAGCTGTAATTGGTAATAACTTGTAATGTACTTCATTGAAACTGTAATTAAATGTAATGATTTAATTTATAATGTAAGAATGTACTTTAAAATGGAAGTGTAATTAAACAATAAGTAAATGTGAAGTAATCCATAATTGTAATCGTAATTGTAATGAACCAAAATTAATACGTACTCAGTCGTGTACTTAATTTGTACTTATATGTACTACTACGAAATGATATCGCCTTCATAAATGTAGACGGCGAAAAATACAAATTAGTTTTTGTTATTTTATTTTTATTTTTTTAAATTTTTATTTTGCAATCTTTTAAAACATTTGATCATGTGTTTAAAAAGTGGGGAAATTTAACCTTCAACTGTCCTCCCCCAAAACATTTAAGTTCAGCTATATTATACATGTATTTGTAAAATTACAGCACTTCTTCATATTTGCACTTCTTCTTTAGACTTCAGATTAGCATTTCATTAGGACTCCTCTGTTAGCAGCCTCGCTGTGGGGAGGGGGCAGAGGCCCCTTGCCTTAATATTTTTAGATTCCGGCCTGAGCCATGGTCGAAAGAGGTCGAACCTCTACCCCTGTAAATTCAGAGCAGTACCTGTATATTTTTAAGAAGTAAACCAAAGTAAAAGAAGTTTTTATTTTTCCCTTCGAGCCGTGCTCTCTTCAGAACTTAGTCAGAAAAGTCGATAATTTTAGTATAAGAGAAAGTATCAGAGTATTATAGCAAGAGAAGAATTAATAATTCTCGACCCATAAGCGAGAGAAAGAGACAACCCAAGCACCATAGAAGATATTGGCATAACAGTCAGGCGAGTCTGTAGCCAAGGGTTTAACAGAGTGGCGACCCACCATTTAAGGCGACCGAAAGAATTATAGAATGTTATAGAAAAAATATCCGTTGCAGCCTCCTAACCAGAACCCCCGTCGATCCGAACCGACTCAGGGCCATAAAAGGGGGGTTAACATATATATATATATATTAATATTATTATATATATATATATATATAATATATATATATATATACACATGATGAATAAAACCACGAAGGGAAAAGAAACACAAGGGGTGCTCAAGCGCTTTCGTCTAATGACATCCTCAGGAACACTGGAGTGAAAGGACAGATCAAGGCAATATATAGGTTACAAAAATAAACATACATACATACATATACACCTATATATACACACATATATATATATATATATATATATATATATATATATATATATTATATATATATATATATATATACATATATATAGTAAGCATAGAAAAAATTGTGGGAGGAGCAAACACATTGCAGTTAAATGTGTGTGTATGTATATGTGTGTATATGTATATGTATGTATGTATGTGTGTATATGTATATGTATGTATATATGTGTATATATATGTGTGTATATATATATATATATATATATGTATATATGTGTATGTACCTTACCTTACCTTACCACCTTACAAAGGTTCCGCGCGATGATTTCTCATTTCGCGAAGGTCAAGATTGTATGTGTATATTAGGGTGTGACAGTTGCCCCAACTTTGTCCTACAATACTGTTCAAAATTTTGGTGTTGCATTTTGACATAGAAAATACCCACGTGCAATTTTCTGAAGATTCATGCATATTCGAGTGAGCACCAGCAATTTGAAAAATAGCGATTTTGCTTATACCGCATACGCGCCTATATATGAGATTACACAACCATCATAAGGGATATTAACACAAATCATTTGCCTGTCTTAATTAAAAGCTGTTATCACTAACGCAAAAAAGTTAATCATTCTTATTCTCTCATGGTACATTAAGGGGTTTTATCATATATTCACAAGGTATTATTTCTCTAGAGCAAGAAACCATGATTTCTGTTCGGAAACAGATGATCGTTTGCGTTGATTAGGAACGCGGAGTCTGTCATTTTCAACTACTTGAAGGACTTCTTGAAAGCGCTCCTCATCCCTGGCAACATTAAGAAAGTCATGGCAAAGTTTTACACCACGCTCTGCAGCCTCATTGACGACCTGAAGCTTGTCCACAACCCTTTTCATGTTCAGGTAGTCGTCATGATCCGCCCATTCACTGGCTGGACTGTGGAGAAACTGATAGGGCATGCCTAAAATGGTGAAGAACCGGCTTGAGTCAGGCCCAATTAGGTCCACCAGGGCAGTGCCACTTTCTGGGACAGGGGGAAGATATGGCTTTCCATAGCCCCCATGATTGAGCCCCACTCTCTTAGTAACTTCAGTGCCTTCATGGCAAAGAAGGGCCTTCCTCACTCATCTCCTCTTTTGTCCTTTCTTGTACTTGGGACGAGAACAAAGCCAGTGGGGCCAACTCCTCAGTTAGGTACCAAGTGTGTCTACCGAGTACCACACGTGCTTTGTCAACTATTGTGGCGTCATATGGGGCAAATTCAGCCAAGGTTTCGACCAAATTCAAGTCATTCAGTGGCGCACTTGCTGGAACGGGGCAAACAATCCACCATGGGACATAAACAGCGACTGTGAACACAGCAAACCGTTCTAACTTGCTGATTTGACTTTTAGTCACAACCTCGGCTTTGGGAAACTGCTCTTTGATCTGGCCTGACAAAAGAACAATCTTGAGGGTATAGAGCAGTTTAGCCATCCACCTTGCTTTGTGAAGTGCGCCGGGGTAGACCACTGTGAAGTTCAATGGCTCGGATCCTTTAGTTACAAGTAGCAGACAAAGCTCTACCAGCTCCTTGTAGTCGCCACGTGTAAATGGTTGGGCTAGAGATTCACGGAAGAAATCAGCCATCTCCTGCTGGCGCTCCTCAAACACTCCAGGCATTGCGGGGTAGTAGTATTTCTTTTTTTCATTGTACGCCAGTTGAGAGAAATGGTTCTTGAACCTAGAAATGCAATTATTGGGATTATTGTATTTCGTACTAATCTATAATATTGTTTTAGGGGTATTAAGATTGATATGATCGATCATTTGCTTGGTGTTAGTATATCTTATAAGTCTAATAAAGAAATTCCACTAAATTTGTTCATTAGATAATAATATTCCTTGTTATTTTGTAAAGCTTATGACTCACCTCTGGAAAACCATTATGTTTGGACTTGAAGAGCCCTCCACTTTCAAGCAATCCCAGCAAACACCTAGGATGACTTCGCCCACATGCCTGCGACAGGCGCACTAGAATACGGCACGCTCTAATTCCTTTTGGAGGGAGACGCAAGCAGCTGTTTTTGTCCTGAAAAAAAATGTAATTGTAGTTTAAGGCCACCATTTCAGGCACGTGCTTTTTGCAGATTTCTGTTAAATCATTCACTGTATTTTGGTATTAATGTCGTGATAAATTCACGCTGATGTTTGAAATAGGTTTACCTGTATTGGATGAAGTTGTGTCGAAAACCATACCAACGACATTCTGTTCACACTCCCAATCGATCAGAAGTTGTTTGGTTGCTGTTGATATCAAGTCTCCTTGAACCAGGCCAGCTTTTTGAGTCAAATGAGGAAGAGGTGGGACTCCAAGAAGCTTTGTGCCATTGACACCAGACACAAGAATGGGCAGGCGGTCATCAGTGCCTTTGGAATCCAGCGTGTCCATAAGTTTACCATCCCAGTGCACCAGTACTTTGTCTGATGGTTGCCATTCATCCATGATTTTTAAACTTATTTCTGACACGATGAAAGCTCGGTATCGGTGGGCCGTCCTTGCATTTAGACTCAGCTTTGATGTATCTCCACCACATGCAGATACAAGGGAGTACACAATTGCACTCAGCTGGGTCGGTGAGATGTTGTTTCGAACACTGCATGAAACAAGTTCTGCCGACTTCAGAATATCATGGGGCACAAAAATTGAAACTCCCTCTTTCACTGTTCTCCGATGTTTTCTCTTTGGTTCAGCAGTGCTGGCCTCATCAATGTCATCGTCCTCATCAGAGCTAATAGGTGAATCAATATCAGCCTGTACATTCTCAGCATGATCACATTGCTCTCTCTCTTGTCGCTTCTCTTCTCGCATCTGCCTTTTCTGTCGCTTCTGAAACTTTTCTCTGAAACTTTTCTGTGAGTACTTTGTTTACCCCAGAGTAGGTAGCTACTCTGTCACTTAGCATGCTTTTCATAAAGAGTATGTCAGTATCGATGGCATCTTGTTCGGCCTGAGTTTTCCCCTTTTTCGCAGCCGCCATGTCTTTCAACACTGTGTTCTTATAAAATTTCATCGTCAGGCTCAATTCTGATTTAAACTTCATAATTCCAGGATCATCAGCCCGTCTTCTATCCTCATTCTTTTTCATAAGCATCATGTAGTCTTTGTCATAGTAAGTTTTAATCACTCGGCCAATATTGTTCCTGCTTGTAATAGTCGGGACATTCGCCTTCTGGTAATGCAAAAGCACATTGTCAATGGTGGCAGATAAAGCCTGGTCCCAATGCATATCCCGAAGGTTTGCTAACAGACATAGTAAGACCTGCCTATTAGTTGGCAGTTTGCAGCCCTTTATTTCCTTTTCTTCTTCTCGGGTACGGTGCCCAATAACATTTGACATACTCATCATCTTGCCGTGTATCATGATTAAATTCTCTATTCACAACATCAAATCACTGTCAGGGAAAAGAAAGAGCATCATTAAAATTAAATGCAATAAAATAATACGTGGAAAATTTGTGGGTCAGCGTTCCAGACCCGGAAATGAAAATCTGATAAAATGTGCTATTTTCACACTTATTTATGAAGTTCATAAGCTGAAATAGCATACTTGCTGGTACGACGGTGCTAGCTCAAACATGCACCGATCTCCAAGAAAATTTACAGGGGTGTTTCCTAGATAAATACACAACACTGAAACTTTGAACAGCATTGTAGGACCATTTTTGATTTTTGGAGGCAACGGTCACACCCTAGTGTATTATATAATATATATGTGTGTGTGTGTTTGTATATATGTATGTATATGTATATATATTTGGTTATGCGGGTATACTGTACATGTGTAGTTGTATTATTTGTAATTTTTTCAATTTATATTTATTTTTATTTCTTTATTCTTTTGCGACCTACCGATTTTTCAGACAATAATTATAAAAACAAACCTTGGTAATTTTTTCCCTTATGCATATTATATATATATATATTCTGTATATATTGCGTTTATATTTCGTATATATACCTTATATATGTTGTACATATTTTTATGGTTCTTATATATATCATCTAGGCATCATTTTGTTTTCAATTTATATTTACTTGTACTTTTTTATTCGTTTGTGACCATAGTATGCATGATTCAGACAATAACTAAAAAGCCTTTGGTAATTTTTCCCTTATAAATTGTGTGCCTCTCTTAAAATTTATTTTTCAATTTATTATTATTATTTTTTATTATTATTTAATTTTTTTTTTTTTGGGTTTATTTCTTTATTTCTTTGTGACATACTGTATATATCAATTTGGCATCATCTATTAAATTGATTGTAAACTTCCCTTTTGAGCTTGAATTTGTAGACTCCACTTACAATTTTTTGGTTTGTTATCTGCTGGTTTATTTCTTTATGGTTATTAGGCTGTGACATATATATCACTAAGGCATTATTTTGTAATTTTTTTTTTCCCTATTTATATTTATATTTATTTTTATTTCTTTATTCTTTTGTGACCTGTTCCATAAACAAGCTATTTGAATTTATATTGAATGTCGGCCAAAGTGCTAAAAGTGTCATTTTCCAATACAAATGTGTTTGCTCCTCCCACAATTTTTCTTTACTTACTATATATATGTATATGTGTGTATGTGTGTTATATATATATATATATATATATATAACAGGGTGGGCCGTAAGTTTCCATACATAGGAAAAATAAACATTTTTTTATGGACAACCATTTTTATTTATATAATATGCTCTACATGGTTGCCATTGTTTTGAAAACACATTTCAATACGTGTTCCCCACTGTTGATGAACACGCATTAGCACAGTTGACGTTATGCTTGTAATGGCGTTGGTGATACGTTCCTTTAGATGATTTATGTCTCGTATCTTTTCCTGATACACCATGGCCTTCAAGTGCCCCCAAAGATAGAAATCAAGGGGGGTGAGATCTGGGGATCTGGGAGGCCACTCCACAGGACCACGCCGACCAATCCAAGCATCCGGAAACTGCTGATCCAAATACCGACGAACGTGAAGACCATAATGAGGTGGAGCTCCATCTTGCTGGAAGTAAACTGGGAAGTTACCTTCCTCGTTTAGCAGGGATGAGAAAATCTCTTCTTGCAACATGTTAAGATACCTTTCGGCATTAAGATTTCCACTGACAAAAATTGGTCCAATAATTCTGTCACCCCATATCCCGGCCCACACCATCACTTTACCGGCACCTTGCATCTTCGTCGGACTCAGCCAGTTAGGGTTAGCATTACTCCAATAACGTACGTTTTGCCGATTAACCTCTCCATTGACGTAAAAATTTGCTTCATCAGTAAACAAGATCTTACGTCAAACGATATTCTTAGGGTATCTGAACATAAAAACAAACGTTTAATTTTTCCTATGTATGGAAACTTACGGCCCACCCTGTGTGATATATATATATATATATATATATATATATTTTTGGTTTTTTATTTGTTGGTTTATTTCTTTATGGTTATTTAGGCTGTGACATATATATCACTAAGGCACTATTTTGTAATTAATTTTTTTTTTTCTTCCCAATTTATATTTATTTTTTATTTCTTTATTCTTTGTGACCTGTTCCATAAACAAGCCATTTGAATTTATATTGAATGTCGGCCAAAGTGCTAAAAGTGTCAATTTCCCATACAAATGTGTTTGCTCCTCCCACAATTTTTTCTATGCTTACTATATATACCTTACCTTACAACCTTACAAAGGTTCCGCGCGATGATTTCTCATTTCGCGAAGGTCAAGCTTGTCGCCCCTCCTCTCGAGTTGGCCTGGTGAAGTAGTGAGTTGGATTCTTGCGCTCTCCACCTCACATAGCCAGGTACGCCCGGCTCATCGGGGATTGTTCTGAGCCAGGCGTCTAGTCTTCTTTTGAAGATTTCCACTGCAACTCCCTTCGTGTTTCTTAGGTCTTTGGGCAACTGATTAAACAGTTTTGGTCCTCTCACTACAAAACTATTTTCTTTCAGGGTTAAGGTTGTTCCCTGTCTCGCCTTCAATTTGGGAATACGACACAGTCTACCGCTTCTACTTTCCATCGTTGTTTGGGGAGTTATGGGATTCAGAATAAGATTAGGGACTAGTTTCTCCATTATTTTTCAAGTGTAAATAATGGTGTATCTCTCTCTTCTCCTTTCCAGTGAATATAGGTCTAGTTCTCGTAACCTTTCCCAGTAATTTAGTTCTATGCACCCATTGATCTTGGCTGTGAAGCTTCTTTGGATCCCCTCCAGCTGTCTAATGTCTTCTTTTTTATATATGTATATATATGTATATGTATATATATATATATATATATATATATATATATATATATATATATATAATATATATATATATATATATATATATATGTATGTATGTATGTTTATTTTTGTAACCTATATATTGCCTTGATCTGTCCTTTCACTCCAGTGTTCCTGAGGATGTCATTAGACGAAGCGCTTGAGCACCCCTTTGTGTTTCTTTTCCCTTCGTGGTTTTATTCATCATAAATATTTTTCACATGTCACTTTCGTGAAATAATTTTCATATATATATATTATATATATATATATATATATACTGTATATATATATATATATATATATATATATATATATATATATATATAGATATGTATATAATGATATATATATATATATACACATATATAATGTATTATATATATATATATATATAAGATATATATATAATATATAATATATATATATATAATATATATAATGTATTATATATATATATATATATATAAATAAAATACATTATATATATATATATATATATATATAATATATTATATATTATATATATTATGATAATGTTATAAAGTTTCAGACCAACAAGGACCTAGGATCCACTCATGGCTGGTCTACCTAACTGTGTTCGTAATCGTGTATTGTGTATGTCCTCCGTGGTGGCGGAGGGACCTACAATTTTACGTGGGTTCCGAACCACAAGAACATAAGAAATTTATGTAAAAACTGCCGGTAAATTGGCAACGACCAATTTTACGAAACTAAATAATTACAATTTAAAACTAATTAATTATCGATTTAAAACTAAAGATAGAATCTCTGGATCCAGAGGATCAAGTCATAATAGACTACTATCCACAAATGTTACACTCTATATCTATTTATAACGGACATGCAAATATATCAGATCCAAAGAATCCAGTCAATTTCATTACGGTATCCATCAAGTCACGGTCCATATCGATTGCGGACCAAGTCAAAATTTACAACCATATACATTACAATATATACACTTACGAGGAAAAGTTTAGGTGTGGCTGTAAAGACTGTACAGTAATGTAGAAATGTGTGAGCACCCATTATGGGCTCCCATTTGAAGGTGTTTGTGGGGCAAGTGAAGATCATGAGTTTTTCAATACCTCACAGTACTATGGGGGGCACCGCTCGGCAGAGGAATCTCTTTAAATGGGGTGTGTAAGGACAGAGAGTATCCCCTAACCCAAGACGCTGCCTCCCTATATCCCACAACACTTTTGTTGAGCTGTGGGATCTATCCCCACAAAGCCTTATTTCTACTACCTTAAACTATACCCTTTCTATCAACATGCGCGTCTAATCGATTTTTAAACATGTTTATAGACGTGCTACTAATTACTTCTACCGGCAAACTATTCCAGGTATTTACTATTCTATGCGTAAAAAAGTTTTTCGCAACTGCTGTCTCGAACCTTCTACTTGTCAACTTACACCCGTTATTTCTAGTCCTATTATATTGAGATATTTCGAAAAAGCTATCTCTATCTACGTTATCAAACCATTCATAATTTTGAAACCTATATTAGATCACCCATTAACCTCCTAGTCTCGAGAGTAGTCAATTTTAACTCCTTAAGCGTATCCTCGTACGACTTTGACCTAAGAGACGGAATCATCTTAGTTGCTCGTCTTTGAACTCTCGATTTTGTCTATATCTTTGCGCATATGCGGATTCCAAAATTGGACCGCGTACTCCAAATGGGTCTAACTAATGATTTATAAAGAGGAACTATAATATCGCGCGATTTGTACTCAAAATTTCGAGCTATAAAACCTAACACTTTGTTCGCCTTATTGACCGCTGCTGTACTTTGTTTCGCTACTTTTAAATCACCAGTGACTATAACTCCTAAATCTTTTTCCTGCTCTACGTTTGTTAAATCTTTCCCTGACATACTATACGCAAAATTACCGTTACGCGAACCTATATGCAAAATTTTGCACTTATCAACGTTAAATCTCATTTGCCATGTGACTGACCAATCAACGATTTTATTCAGATCTTCCTGAATTTTACTCTATCTTCGTCATTAATCGCCCTACCACCCAGCTTCGTGTCATCGCAAACTTTGAAACTGTACTGACTAGGCCGACATCT
>JAJOZX010020259.1:0-2500 GCA_023014485.1 Bathynomus jamesi | reverse complement strand
TAATACGAGAACGTATTTTTGCGTTTTCGAACGAAGGCAAAGTTTTGCATTTCACAGATTGACACGAGTAAAAATGAATATTTAATAAAATTTATATAGGATAATGATCAAGGGAAATTAATGAGGGGAAAATGTGACGTATGGATGAATATGGTTGAATAATAATACTTATACTACATAACACCACAACATTATTACTAAAGAATTTACCATATATTGAATACGGAAGATGTCCAAATACTAAGAACGTGATTCAGTGTACAAAGTATGGGAAACGTAAAGAGAATAAAGTTATTTTATGACGTCATAGTGTATAAGTCATTATTAGAAAAGATGAATTAGAAAAATACAGTAATGAATAAAGACGTACAAATCGAAATTCTATCCAAAACTCGCTTAGGCGATTTTGGTTTCTTATGTAAAAATGGACATTCGAACATAAAAACTATACGAACATAAATACTGCATGAAGACAATGAATCCATATAATGATGGTATAGGAATTGTTCATTGTTCATTTTTACAGTTTCCCCCTCCAAAATGGTATTAATACAATAATATAATACAATTAATACAATATAATACAATTGAGAAAATAACATCGTAAGTAATTCAAGTTAGATAACGAATTTTTTATTTTTTATTTTTTTTTTTTTTACAATACAAATTTTATACAGAACGAGTTCGGGTAGTTGAGTACAATGCAGAGTAATCAAATTTTTAACATGACACTCGCTTAGAGGGTTATTATAAAATATAAAAATTCAAAGATTAAAACTTTACTTTTACACAAACAATTAAGTTAGACAAACAATGATATGGTTAAAATTTTTACAAAATTTTATTTTTCTGTGGGAAAATTACATACATAATGAAGAGTAGATAAAAGGGAAAAATATAAATTTTAAAGTTCATGGATTTTCAAGGTTCCATGATAGTACAATTCGTAACTAATTTTATTGAACTATTGTAGGTAAAAAATCGAATTACGTAATGGATGATGTATAGACCTGTGGTCTAGTGTGTATTTGGGTGTATTAGGTGCAAAGTGTGTATTTTACAATTTCGAGGGACAGATTAGCTGAGAGGATTGTTCAAGTAACTGAATAAATGCATGAGCAAGATATATTAGAAAGCAAAAATGATTAAGACTAAATAGCATAGTTTGCACTTACACGTAATGAAATAGTTTTATTGTGATATCCAATGATTTTAGCATAAGGTTTGTATATATAGTATATATAGTGTGCATACATGCTTTTTATTGACTGTTGTAGGTACAAATCGAATTACGTAGTGGATGATGTATAGACCTGTGGTCAAATGTGTATTTATGTTTATTGGGTACAAAGTGTGTATCTGATAATTTCGAGAGACAGATTAGCTGAGAGGATTGTTAAATTAACTGAATAAATGCATGAGCGAGAATTTATATATAGTAAGCAATAATTATGATGTATTATAATGATGATGTTTGCATACGAGTTTTAATGCAAAAGTGACTTGAGTGCGGAAAGAAAATGAATTCGAATATGTATGAAAAGTAATAGAATTCAATTAGGATTATCGATTTTACATAATTAATCAGTTACACGTATAAGGTAATTAAAAAAAAACTTAGAGGACTTACAATTAATGAAAGTAAATCTCACGGTTTTAAAATTGAATTTTGACACACAATTAATTTCGACTACTAAAATTCATAGCCATATACTGTAGTAGTATGTCAATTTGACTATAATTTTCGTTTGATACTTACAAATGGTACAATAACAATTTAAGGACAGTTACTCACGATTAATTGAACAAAAGAAAATTAAAATACAAATTAAAATATAAATCAATTATGCATTTTAATGAGCTAAACATAATTTTATAATACTCTTAAAAATAAAAGTAAATCGAACCTTAGATGAGTTTCGGCCAAGAATAAAAAGTTATTGAAATGGAAGGAAAGCATTTCGAACAATCTTTTCTTTTAATAATTCAGGTAAATTTTACATTAAAAATTATTTTTATATAATAAAAAAAATATAAAAAGGTTAATAATTTTTGCATGTTAAGTAGAAAAATTATACTCTTTCGTTAAATGTTGATAGAATTTTGAATTATTTGATATTTTAGTCTGAAAACTTGTTTGCATATGATAAATACATATGTTTTATTGTGTAGAAGTTTTATTAAAATTAAATGACAAAAAAGAACAAACAACTGAAATTTAGGGTATGTGCGATCATACGGGGAATTGAGTGACTAAGCAGGGGGTATAAGTTTGAAATTGACAATACGTCTTTCGTGAGCACTTTGCTCTTTTTAAAAAAAAGATTGCTTGTCACACTACTTAGAACAAAAATTAAAAGAGTTCAACAAACGGAGGGACGGCATGTTCCTCATATACATTACAATAATTACCAAAATCGTTACAACCTTTGTAAAACGGTTTTGTACAAATAATAAATTACATAACTATATATTTATATACGCAACAATGGCATGAAAA
>JAJOZX010020258.1:0-34594 GCA_023014485.1 Bathynomus jamesi | reverse complement strand
GGTAAAAGCGCAAGATAAACGAATTTCGTTTAAAAGCTACACTTCAATAGAAATTGTTTGGTTCCTCGGATGTTGTAGTGGTAAGAGACGTGGCTCGGAACGTTTCCTCGTGACGCGACGACGAACCCTCTTCTGCGCTGCACGTTTTACTTTAGTCTTCGTATTCATATTATCTCCCGCTCATCTGCGTAGTGTTTCAGTGTCATTTTGTAGTTTTTCTACGACTCTTTATTCGATATTTTTTGTATATCTTTGTGTCGCCCGCGAAGTACCACACGACACTCTGTAATACTAGCTTCTATGTCTGCACTCTGCAGTCATTATTATAAACAGCAAGGAAGCTAGTCAGGGCCGGATTATATGCTGAGGCCCTAAGTTATGTCGAATTTAATTAAGAAGCCTCATACGATATGAAAACTTTATATTTGTATATATACACAGGCGAAAGTATAAAGATAAAATAATAATCTAATTAAAGCACATGTCTCTAGGCCTGTTCAAAAATCAACTTTTTCTTATTTTCATAGGTTTCTGTACATTTTCCCATGCTTTTTGACCTGAAAAAGCCGAAAATCACAACTATTTTGACCTAGGATGTTGGGAAGCATTGCCGCATGGAGCTTTAAATTTCCTGCCTTGAAATCGGCCAAAGCGCCAATTCCGGGGTCCCTTGAATTATGTTTTGCACTTTAACTTTTGATCTAAACAAGATAGAGCAACAAATTAGGTATCAAATGAAAGAGCATAAAATTAATAAATAATAATAATAATAATAAATAAATAATAAATAAATAATAAATAAATAATAAATAATAAATAATAATAATAATCTATCATTTTTCAGGAAACAGAAACTCAATCAGAATCTAGAAAACCATCTACAAGTTACAACTTCACAATGGCATTAAGCAAGGAGCTGAGGGAGCTCCGTGGGCGCACAGTTGATATCTCAGAACCTCCACGTACTGTCCACAGGCAGGTGTCAACTGGGCCATCTACCAGATCTCTCACTGAAACTTTCCTGGTTGGATACCCTTCAGCTTTTATCAGTGGTTCCCAGCTTCCCACCAACAGACAGGCGTTCCAGTATTTCCTTAATCTTCAGAATTTACCGGAAAATGCAGGGAGGCCCATGGTTCAAGACCTTGCATATGAAACAGTTGAATCTATCATCCCATTCTGGTAGATGGCTAGGGTCAAGACAATGACCAAGTACAACGCAATGAAGCTCTTCATGAAACTACATGAGAAACATCGTGCTCTGGTGAAAAGCAAAGGAAGAGCAAGTAACCCTGGAGGAAAAAGACGAGCATTTGTGCTGGAATTAGACAGCCTGTTCGATATAGGAGCTCCAGATGCAATCCAGGAAATACAGAACAGACTGTTATCCAGAGAGAAGAAAGATGAGGATATCAGGTTCTACGAAGACCAAAAGACTGAGAGGAAAGGTCATATGTCTGGTCATGACAAGATTTTTGAGACAAGATCCCTGCAGCAAGCAGCGAGGAATGAAAGACTGCAGCATAGACAAGAACAAGGTAAAACTAATTACTTTGAACGTCACAAAAAGTTTTAAGTTTTACTCCATTGCGATATTTAGCATGTACTTAACAATTACTGTCTTAACATGTTGTACTATTTCACAGCTGCAGCAGAACAAGAGGCAGTTGTTCATGTGGATGACATTACCTGGGGTGAGACAACGACGCTAACACAGAGGACATGGATTACCATCAGCCTCGTCCTGGATGTTCTCACCATCAAGACACTGTGACTAGTGTGACTTTGACGTTTCCAAGGAAGGTCATGGAATGTGATGTCATCTGCAATACAGCTGATCGTCTTGGTTTATCAGACAATCAAGTTACTGCCATGGTTTCTGCCACCTTGAAAGCTGGAGGGGCTGATCTGGATAACTTCGTCATCTCAACCTCAACAAACGTCGCAACAGAATGCTGTCCAGGTATAATATCAGCCAGAGTCACATGTCCAAGTTTTGTGAAAACCCCCACAGTACGCTGCCTTACACTGGGATGGAAAGTTGCTCAAAGATGTCTTGGGCAGTGAACCTGGAAGTACCTCAGAGACTTTAGCTGTGCTAGTGTCTGGTCCACCTTCATACACTGAAGGAAAGTTATTGGAAGTACCTGTCATCGACAATTCTTCTGGCACAGCTCAGGCTGAGGCTTCAATGGATTTACTGGAGACATGGGAACTTACGGATAATGTTACTGCCCTTGTTTTTGACACTACATCCAGTAACAGTGGAGTTCACAGAGGAGCTGCCAAACTGCTAGAGAAAATGCTGAACAAAAAGGTGTTTTATCTGGCCTGTCGACATCACATCCTGGAAATCCTAGTAGGAGCAGTTTGGGAGAAGCTGTTTGGGAAGGTGAAGGGGCCAGATAATCCCTGGTTTGAGCATCTGAAGGATGTTTGGACGGACTTGTCCAAGGAAAACCCAAAGATGCTGGCTATCAACAGCAAATGGCTGAAGGAAAAGAAGAAGAACAGTGAAGAAATACTCCAAGACATTCTAACAGCAGAAAGGCTTCCAAGAGCCGACTACAGGGAAATGGCTGAACTGACAGTCATTGTTCTTGGAGGAACGCCTCCTCGAGGTATTCACTGGAGTCGACCAGGCGCCATTCATCAGGCCAGATGGATGGCCAGAAACCAGTACTCCATGAAAATGCTGATGTTTGCAGATCAACTTGAGTACGACGAAGACACTGTATCAAAGCTGGAAAGACTCAACACCTTCCTTGCGCTGTTCTACACTCCTGTATGGATGATGTCAATGTCTGCTGCAGATGCTCCCGTGAATGATCTAAGTCTAATCCAGGACATGTTGAAGTACAAGAAAACTGACCCAGAGCTTGCTGATGCAGTACTTAATAAGATGGAAAACCACAAATGGTACCTGACGCAGGAAGTCGTGCCATTTGCCCTGTTCAGCAGTAGATTGAGTGACACATTGAAGCACGACATTGCTGCCCAGTTACATGCCACTGAGAAGCCAGACAGCTTCAGAACATGAAAGCCTCTATTCCAGAGTGTCACAGCTAAGACCACCCTGGTTGATCTCATTGGCCCAGAATCACATTTCCTGCTGGACACACTGAACATTGGATCCGAGTGGCTTCTGGAACCTGTCACGTCTTGGCCACAGAATGAGGACTACAGAAAAGCGTTGGACTATGTTAAGAATCTGAAAGCGGTGAATGACATTGCTGAACGTGGTGTCAAGATGATGAGCGACTTTTCAAATGTCATAACAACAGATGCCAAGCAAAGGGACTATCTCCTTCAAGCTGTGGAGTTCAACAGACGTCGCTTTGACAGCTTCAAGAAACAAACTCTCAACAACTGACTGTGTAAATGTCATTATGAAATTAATCATGTAATGCTTTCACTTCTTGATCGATTAGACTTGACAAAATGTTAATCTCAAATTTGTGTCATGAGCCTTGTCTGCCTTGTGTGAGAAAACGAATTTTGTGATATTTCTGAAATCTTTGTATGTACCAATGTGCCATTTCTTGTTCCAAGACTATCATAATTGTATAAGTTAGAAAGAAGATTAAAAACACTAATTTGGTGCCTATTTTGTTGCTCTATCTTGTTTAGATAAAAAGTTATAGTGCAAAACATGATTCAAGGGACCCCGGAACTGGTGCTTTTGGCCGATTTCAAGGCAGAAAAATTAAAGCTCCATGCGGCAATGCTTCCCAACAACCTAGGTCAAAATGGTTGTGATTTTCGGCCTTTTCAGGTCAAAAAGCATGGGAAAAAGTACAGAAACCTATGAAAATAAGAAAAAGTTGATTTTTGAACAGGGCTAACATGTCTCTCAATATGCTTTTGCATTAGAAAATAGCTTCAAATTAATATATATTCATGTATGATTTCATAATTAGTAAATATGTGAACTTTATATCTACAGCAACAGGCAACAGCCACAACACAAAGTGACCAAAACAGTTACAGTTACAGTTACACAGACCAGCTTATTTAATGAAAACAGTAGAAACTGCAGTATGTCTGTATGCGCATCAGCGGCATCACGTTAATGATAACAAAAATTTAAAACATTTTCTTTCGTAATTTTTGGAGAGCAAAGTCAGTGATGATGTCCTCAAATGATAAGCTACGGAGTTTGTCACTTTCGATGCTCATGATGCTCAGGGCAGATCGCTTTTCTTGCAGCAGTGTTGTCCGCAGTTCATTCTTGATGTGTTTCAGTTGCGAAATGAAGCAAACACGCAACAGATTTACCAAGCAAAAATTTTCAGGCTACTACAAGCAGCTTGAAAGTTAACCTAGGCTAGGTTAACTTTGCTTATCGCAGCCTGAAAAATTTGCTCAGCCAGATGACCAGCCCAAAGTTGTGAAAAAGTTTTTCTATACAATCTGGTCATATTATTATAGCCTAATTAACTAATTATAATTAATTAACTATCATAACAACAGCCATATAAAATATAAAACTAAAATAGGCTATGTTAGCCCAAGAGGAAAGATTTCCAGAGTAGGCCTAGTTTTTGGGACCTAGTATGTTTCATGGACTGCTCTCGATTTTCCTACGAAATTGCAAACAAGGGCAGTCGATGACCCTGATTTTGTTTCTGCAATCGGTTTTCTTGAGAAACCTAACCTGACCTAACTAGGGCATTGATCAACTCGCTGGGTACAACTAATCGCATTACACTGTTAACCACAGCATGAACTTTATCGACCCATCTACCGGAGCTCACACTCAGCAGGTAGAAAGCTTGTGGAATTCATTGAAACAATCGAACAAACTGCGATGCGGAACAGATCGCGACCAACTTGACTCGTACCTTTGTGAATTTGTATGGCGTAAGCGCCACACCAGCTCGGACTTATTCAAAAAGATGTTGGAGTGTATTGCGTCGTTTCAGTAAATAAATTTATTCAATATCCAATAACATTTTTCTTTATCATTTCTCAAGAAAACCGATTGCAGAAACAAAATCAGGGTCATCGACTGTCCTTGTTTGCAATTTCGTAGGAAAATCGAGAGCAGTCCATGAAACATATTAGTCCCAGTTTTTGTACTTAGCATAGGTATAACTGATATAAGTTAACTACTTAATTTAGTAAAAATTTACCATTTAAACCTATTTAATTTACTGGTTAAATTTGTGCAATACCTCAAATGAAGGTAGGTGAAGTAAATTTATATTAATACTTAGATAAAATTTAAATTTATTAAAAATAAGTATTTTGTGTTGTAGATCACATAATATTAACCGACTAATTTTGGTTAGGTATTGCCTAAAGTACCTTAATGGTAGCGCCGTCTCTGTTATTACCATTAGTTAGTGGCTCTTATTACAAGAGCCACTATCGAAACTGAAATGGAGTAAGTTTTTTCTGTTTTTAGAGGCTCCTTACATTGTGAGGCTCTAAGCTGTAGCTTAGCTTAGCTTAGCTTATGCGTTAATCTGGCACTGAAGCTAGTACTGTACTGTACCTTGAAGGACAGAGCTGATGACTTCTGAGATTCCAGATTTAACTTTGTTTACCAATGTTCTTTGCGTTCTTTGGGTCACAAAATTAAATATCCATCGTCTCAGCTCTCCAATAATTCCTGTATTCTTAAGTTTGTGTGCTATAATTCCATAATCCCATTTATCGAAGGCTTCGGCAAAATCAGTATATATTACATTTATACTTTGACTTCAATACAAAGTTTCCAGTATTTCTTTTTGGTGGTGAGGCATGATCACAGACGTGTATGCATGATCACGAACTTCTATGGGATAGACCCGCTATTCATCCCTAAACCATGGGATTTCAAGACCTATGTTTTAGACTTCACCCAAAAAATTATATTTATTATTGTTAGTATTATTAGTATTATTACTTCACAACTGTACTTTAATAAATGTTTACGATAAAAATAGTTGAACAGTATATTTAATCATTGTACCAAATTGGTGTGTGCGACATTTTCTTACCGTAGATACTATAATTCGCAGTATATGGTCATTTTTGGCATAAAGTAAAATAGATTTTCAATCTCTGTTCCGTATTTAGAGATTTAATTGAACTTTTATCCACAGCTGAAGTATTAATATACGGACAATACATTTCTAAACGCTTGAATGAATTGGCACTCGCGAACAATTACAATTTCAATTGGCCTGAAAATAAAAAATGTATCGTTCCACGATTCTTTTTCCCCAGAGAACCAATTAATTTTCTGGGTTCTGTCACCGTAAATAACTCGGTGACCAGTCTATCACATATAGGTTAGGTCTACGGGCATGATTTTTTCAGCCCCGAAACCATGTTGGTTCGGATTGAATAATCCTTTACGCGTGGGTAGAAAGCATTTTTGTCTCTACTGTAATTACCCGTTCAAAGCACGGGTAATTACTGGTACGAGTAAGTCTGGTACTGCGCGATCTCCTTAAAGGAGGAGGCACGCAGTTAGAGGGTTCAGAAGAGTAGCGTCCGTTATAATAGCGATAGAAAAGAGAGAGTGAGGCAACACTGCGGCGAAGAAAGAGCGATTGAAGACAGTCAATAAGGGGCGTGGAATTGATAAGACGAAAAGCTTTTGACTCCACCAGGTCAAGTAGAACGGCGTGGCTTGGGCCGGGCCACCTCACACTTCATATAGGAAGTAATATTACATACACACACACACACACACACATGTATATATATATATATATATATATATATATACTGTGTGTGTGTATATTATATACACACACATGTATATATATATATATATATTATATATATATATAATATACATACATACATGCACTGTGTGTGTATATTATATACACACACACACACACACTGTATATGTATATATATATATATATATATATATATATATATATTATACACACACACATTTTAACTGCAAACAACACACAGTATAATTAATGTAAAGAACGACGCTTGTATAGAAGAACGTCCGCACAAGATGAGGATGAGAACAAACAAATGAAAAATGAGGTAACTACCCGGGAATCGAACCCAGGATCTTCCGATTGCCGGTCAGATATGCTATCCACTACACCATGGTCCTCAATTAGAAGTCGTAATTCTCCTACATACGAGCAGAAACCAATGCCCTGAGGGGGCACCTTCGCATGCCGTCGTTCTTTACATTAATTATACTGTGTGTTGTTTGCAGTTAAAATGTATATATATATATATACGGCATGCGAAGGTGCCCCCTCAGGGCATTGGTTTCTGCTCGTATGTAGGAGAATTACGACTTCTAATTGAGGACCATGGTGTAGTGGATAGCATATCTGACCGGCAATCGGAAGATCCCGGGTTCGATTCCTGACTGGTTACCTCATTTTTCATTTGTTTGTTCTCCCTCCTCATCCTGTGTGGAACGTTCTTCTATACAAGCGTCGTTCTTTACATATACACATACATACATACATATATACACATACATATACACATACATACATACATATACATATATATATATATATATATATATATATATATATATATATATCAGTGTTGCGAGTCTTTCCTCCGTTCTTGTCTTGAATTGATGTTTAGTCTCGCAGCACTGACTGAAGAGGAAGAGAATGTGGAGACATTATGGAGGAGGGGGAGAGACTGCTTACTACAGGAGGCAGAGAACTTATTGGGAAGAAGAAGGAACATGAGACAGGCTTGGATGACCGAAGATGTGATGAATCTGTGCGATGAAAGGAGAGAGACCAAGAAATTAAAGAATAAAGACCCAACAGAGGAGAATATGAGAAGATATAGGCAGATCTGCAGGGAAGTGGATAGAGGATGTAAAGAGGCAAAGGAAAAATGGATCATAGAGAAATGCGAGAGATGTGAAGACGCTTACAGAGGCGGTAATTCAGCATTATTATACAAAACAGTGAAGGAGATAACGAAGGAATGGAGACACCAGTCTATAGCAGTAAGAAACGAGAGGAATGAAAAGGTATCAAGTGAGAATGAGGTGAGGGCTGCATGGAAGAATCATTTCCGAGGCCTGTACGAGAGGCCTAGAGAACAGTTCACATTAGAAAACTTTCCTGAACTACAGAGACAGGAATTAACCCATGACAATACCCCAGAAGTTTTACAATCAGAGGTGATGTGTGCTATAGCATCGCTGGCGAGATCTAAAGCCCCGGGTGCGGATGGGGTGACGCAGGAATTGTTGGAGGCTGGTGGGGAGGCAGTTGTTGGATGGTTGCTGAAGCTGTGCCAGAAAGCACTGGAAGAGGGAGTTACACCCGAAGAATGGCGACAGGCAGTGGTAGTACCGATCCATAAAAAGGGCAATGTGACAGTTTGTGGGAATTACCGCCCCATCAGCCTGCTGCCTCACTCATACAAGGTGCTAGCCAAGATACTGCAGAAGAGAATTAGCAACAGAGAAGAGGCAATCCTAACAGAAGAACAGGCAGGTTTTAGATCGGGTAGAGGGACGATTGATCGGGTGTTCACGTTTTCACAGATCACGGAGATGTGGGAGATGGACAGGGATATATATTGCGTGTTTGTGGATTTTCAACAGGCTTTTGATTCGGTTTGGAGAGAGGCACTGACGGCAGTGCTGGAGTTTTATGGACTGGACGATGGTGTGAGCCAACTGATCAGAAGATTGAATGAGTCGACACAAGCAGTGGTGAGGAAGGGAACAATAGTGACAAAGCTTTAGAACGGAAAGCGGGGTGATTCGGGACTGCCCCCTCTCGCCTCACTTATTCAACTTGTACCTTGAGATGGTAATGAGAGAAGCCTTGGAGGGATTTGAGAGCGGTGTGGAGATTGGAGGACAGAGAATCAATAACCTGAGATACGCAGATGACATCGTGCTGATGGGGGAATCGGTGGAGCAACTACAGGAAATGGTGGACAGATTGGAAACATCGTGTACAAAGTATAAGATGACCATTAACAAAAATAAAACAAAGTCAATGAAGATAGGAAGAAGAGGAGAAGCTATTCGGGTAAGGTTGTCATCAGGAGCGACAGAACAAGTGGACTCGTTCAAATACAAGATGGTGAGTGATAGAGTTGGACTTGGGTACGTTACCTTCAGAAGGTTGACAAAGCTATGGAAAGATCGAAACATCACGCGAAAACTTAAACTGCAACTGCTGAAAACAATAGTGATACCTGCAACCTTATATGGATCAGAATGGTGGGTAATGAAAAAGAGAGAAGAGAAGAAACTATTGGCATTCGAGATGCACTGTCTGAGGAGAATATTGAATATAAGATGGGAGGATAGGGTGACAAACCAGAGAGTGAGGGAAATGGCTGGAGTGGAACGGAATATAGTGGAGAGAGTGCACGATGCACAGAGGAGATGGTACGGGCATGTTGAGAGGATGGAGGCGGAGAGATGGCCAAGATTGACGCTGCATGGACGAGTACACGGAAACCGCCCGAGAGGACGACCGAGACGGACATGGCTGCGGGGGTTCGGCGAGGCTAATGAAGGTTTAACGACCAGAGAGCTGGTGGATCTGGCGAGGGATCGAGACGAGTGGAGGCAATACCGACATATCAGATGGGACCCTACCTGAAACCTCAGAAGGGACATAAGTCATATATATATATATATATATATATATATATATATATATATATATATATATATATATAAAGAACGACGCTTGTATAGAAGAACGTTCCGCACAAGATGAGGAGGGAGAACGAACAAATGAAAAATGAGGTAACCACCCGGGAATCGAACCCAGGATCTTCCGATTGCCGGTCAGATATGCTATCCACTACACCATGGGCCTCGATTGATCAGAAGTCGTAATTCTCCTACATACGAGCAGAAACCAATGCCCTGAGGGGGCACCTCCCGCATGCCGCACATATATACATTTTAACTGCAAACAACACACAGTATAATTAATGTAAAGACCTGCAATCGGAAGATCCTGGGTTCGATTCCGGGTGGTTACCTCATTTTTCATTTGTTCGTTCTCCCTCCTCATCTTGTGCGGAACGTTCTTCTATACAAGCGTCGTCTTTACATTAATTATACTGTGTTGTTTGCAGTTAAAATATATATATATATACACTAATAAATATATAGGATCATATGTAGAATTGGTAGGGGTCCGAATTCTACATATGATCCAATATATATATATATATATATATATATATATATATATATATACACACAAACACACACACTAATATACATTCAACTTCAAAGAAAACGCAGTATAAATAACGTAAAGAACGACGCTTGTATAGGAGATATATACACACACACACACGAAAATATAGAAAAGATAATTACTTCCCAAATTCGCCTGTAAACATCGTAATAGAAACTTATTCGCAATGTAAAAGATTTATATAACGAACAGCAAATACAAATTAGCAGATAAAGTTGCCGTTAAAGCGCGTTTTCATCTTTAGTTAAATGCGTTAAAAAGTTTTATAAATTTAAAAAAAAACGCGTTGAAATGCGTTTAAGGTACAATTTAACCAAGAAAGAATAAAAACGAAACCTTACTTAATTCGACGTGGAAATTAGTTATGAACGAAACGTTGGAGAAATACCGTTCGCAGAATTGGAAACGTTAACTGGTATTAACGTCCGTTAATGCTTTAAGAAAAATTAATTAAGATCTCTTCCGTATAAAAAATAGAAGCTGTTAACGGAGAACCTTCCTCTTCTTTTCGAGTGGCTATCTTTAGTCACTGAGTGTCACTACATATTTCTTGAAAATAGATGTTAAACACTCAATAGTATTTTTTTTATTTTGGAATAACTTTCTTTTCACCTTTTCAGGTAATTTAATTATAACTAGTATGGTTTATTGCACATTTAAAAACACACACACACACACACACACACACACAACACACACACACACACATATATAATTTTTTTTCCTTAACATTCTTGGCTTCCTTTTCTTGTGATCTTCCCTGGAAAGATCACATATACTCTCTTTCTAAAACAGCTTCTAAGAGTTGACCGCTCTACTTACTTGACCGAGTGGAGCCAAAGGCTTTTCGTCGCATCAATTCCCCGCCTCATACTGATTGCCTTCAATCCCTATCTGGTCGCCGCAATGTTGCCTCACTCTCTCTTTACTATCGCTAATATAACGGACATTACTCTTCTGAACGCTTCTAACTGCATGCCTCCTCCTTTAAGGAGAACACGCAGTACCAGACTTTCGACACCTCATTCCTTTTCTGTCCAACTCTCTAATGCAAGGGTTAACCGGTATTCTCACTCTTTCATCTACTCAAACTGGTCACCTCTGGAATAACCTTCGGACCTTTTCCAGTTTGTGTACCGTTTTCATATAATTTATTTTTGCTTTATAAGGCTAACTAACGAAAATATCATGACCTAACCTAACCAATCGTCAAGGGCGTACAGTTAACCTAACGATTGGTTAGGTTAGGTCGTGATATTTTCGTTAGTTAGCCTTATAAGCCTAACTAAAGAGATTGATATTATCACTCATTTTTGATCTGAAAAGAAGCAAAAATTAATTATATGAAAAACGGTACACAAACTGGAAAAGGTCCCAACCTTCTTCAATCCATCTTCTTCCCTGCATGACCTACAATCTTTCAAACGGAGAATGTCCAGATATTTCGAAAACTTTGAACCTTGATTTTGGCTCTCTTCTTCTCTTCGGGGGTGGATGGGCATGTTTGCGGGCATCGGCCCTGGCCCCTCCTTCCTCCCAAAACATTAACAATATAATATATACACTGTGCAGTGTGTATATATATACACACACACACACAAATTTAAATATCTTCGTTGCTATTCATATATTACAAAATAGCTTTTTACCCGTGTTCATATATTATACTTAATTGTTATTGGATTGGAGGAGTGCCAAGGCAAAACAACTCTTATAAATACTTAAAATTCCAAGTTCCAACAATCGGCAACACAGCTGAGAACTGACGGATTTTGAAGGATTGCGATTCTCCTCCTGATAGAAGAGGGACCACGCAAAGAGGGACCATATAAACAAATAAATCCGCGATTTCCTTTGTTTTTTGACGAATTTCAGAAGACAAAACTAATTGTTGATGAGGTCCATTTTAGTAAATAAACACGTTTTACACGATGCATAAATCTTTTTGAAGTGACTATAAAGAAAACTGAAAACGAGTTATGGTACTTTTTATTCTAAAAATTTGACATCATAAATGTCAAAGGAGTCATAAAATGTCATAAAAAACCATTGTAAATACAGTCTATAACATATTTTGCGCGAACGAGTGAAGTGGTTAAAAAAGCAAAGTGAATCACGTTTGAATTTTGAGAACCGAATTGCTATTTCTATTTAATTTTGAAGTAAATATAAAAACTGACATTAGTTAATTTGTCAGTTTAATGAACAGTTGGGGGTAAGGAAGTTGTGTGTGTGTGTGTGTGGTGTGTGTGTGTGTGTGTGTGTAAGAGAATAACGTAATTGAAAATAAATAAATTAATTTTATTTAGTTTGGACTTGTTACCCTGCGTGAAAGATCAAGAGTGCCTCATACGAAATTCACATGTGCAGACAAAAATAATTCGATTGCCTAGAACTAGATCAAAAAGGATGAAAACGCATCAGTGAACGGTCATTGGTATTCTGAGAAGAATTTATTATGCTCTGAAGACATAAAAATTGGAAAAATAGGTGCATAGAGCGAGCTAAAAAGGGTTAAAGTATTTAGTGATAGTTTAAAACAGTTCGTCTGTATTTTCTCTGCTCAGAATCTTATTGAGGTACAAAAAGCCTCACGTATTTTAGTGGAACTTTAGTAAAATACTTTCAGGACGAGGTTGAAGGTTCGAATCCGAAAATGTACTGCGGTAAATGGACAATGAAAATACCTTTCTTCCATTGAACAATTTAACTACGGATAGACTGGAGAAGATTAAATTAAATTCAAGGTTTCGGGATATTTCCCAGTTTTGCGTTTATCCCCACTTCGGGTTCATATCAGTGGCGTAGCCAAAGGAGTGCGGGGAATGCCATGGCCCTCCTCTGCTGTAGCGAAAGTCTGGTTTTGTTGATACGCTTTATAGTCTGTCAGTACACTGCAAACACTGGTACTTTCGTCATTGATGTAATTAATTTTGGAGAGCAAAATAAGAAAAAATAAATTCTGATCATGTGACGTAAGCTCTGTACTAAATAGAAGGGCCTAGAATTTTTATATTTATTTGTCACTGAACGTGTGTTGTTTTATATAATATTGTGGGAAATCTTTCCAGTTCCTACTTTAATAATATACATATGTACGTATATATATCGTGACAAAACAAAAATCATTATGCGTTACATACACTCCGTATTGTGTATTGAAATGTTTGCTGAATAAATATTACACATCAATAAAAATTTTGTCTGTATTTTGTTGATACTGTTGTTGGTACTGTTCAGTTGTCTGGCATCCCAGCTTGAAATTCCTGGCTCCGCTACTGGTTCAGATTCCTGTTAATTTTCAATAAAAGTGGGTACAACAATGAGTGAGCTCATTATATGGCGAAATACAATTTAAAAACTAATCACAAATATGCGAAAGGCAGAAAGCATTACGCTGTATTTATATCTACGCAAAATTTGTATGTAGCGGATGAGAAGCTTGATTTAGAGGCAATTTCAGAATCTGGTGAGACACCAGTGGCTCAGATTATATATATTTAGTAACAGGAAACTAAAAAATAATTTTTGGAATGTGGTGAACCACCTGAACAAATAAAATGGTGAAGGTGATGGTGGAGGTATTTTATTAGAAAAATCCAGTGTGGGTGGTGATTTTAATAACTAAAACATCCCATGAAACGGATTAGAGACAGACAGAGAAGGTAAACGATTAATGGAACTAAGTGAAAATAGTTATCGGATTCTAAATTTAGGTTAAATAGATCACAAGCAGCAAAAACATTAAATTCTAAGCATTGACGAGGACTTAATATCAAATGTAGAAGTTAGTGTAAATACCAAAAAGAAACATTAATGAACGATGTTACCAGACTTCAAGCGAACAAACTATAACAAAATGAAGAGTTAGTGAGACAGTTAAAGCAGATAAGGTGGGTAGAAGAGGGAAATGTAGAAAATTTGGAGCATATGTGAGAAAAATTTAATATTACTTTTAAGAAATATGAATAAAAAATAGTTCACATAAACGAAAAACGATCGCAGAACTAGCAGCCCTATGCCAGTGGCTGACTTTTAAATATAGTTTCGGCATACAGTGATGCAAAAGTAACTTCTTTTTTCCTACGTAACAAAAAATCCTTTTACATCTATACTAATAATTGTGACGGTCGAACTGCGAACTTACTTACTTACTTACTTACTTTGTTTGTTTCTTATAGCCGGCCAAACCACTGGCCATATTTAGACAAGACTTGGGGGATAGGGGTAACTGAGGCCGGGGAAGAATACAGGCTATGTGGCGTCGGCCTCCGAGATCATCTGAGGCCGCGAGGGGCCTCTGTATTCCGGATTGGTTGAAAGATAGTATCATAGACACGTCATAAAAGACAGACAAAATGGGCGGGGCTCGAGCATATATATATATATATCAAAGCTATTGACTTCTCCTTAGGGAACCGGAGCTTACAGATGAAAAGAAGGATCAACACAACGGCAAACATTTTCATTTATTTGTACATCAGACGTTTCGACAAATTTTAAGACTTAACTCACTGATGATGACAAAAGATTTGTCGAAACGTCTGATGTACAAATAAATGAAAATGTTTGCCGTTGTGTTGATCCTTCTTTTCATATATATATATATATATATATATACTGTTGTGACGGCAAATTTGCGTGCCAAAATCTCTAACGAGAATAGGAGCAGAAATTTTAGTTTTAAGATTTTGTTGTTTAAATCTCTAAAGCAAGGTAGTTTAGAGTATGGTTATTGAAGAATATCAATAGGTTTCTTGTTACAGGGTTAAAAATAAAAATGTTTCAGATTGTTTAACGTTCGTTCGATTTTATTTTCTCACGGTAAGAATATAACCCAAGACAGCCTCGCAGTAAAGATTTATGGAGGGTCGAGGGAGTGGCCCTAGCTCCAAAGAGAAGGGAAAACAAGCTGGCCGGGTTCAGATGTAAAATGGTTTGTTCTCTCTTAACTTCGTGGTTAAACTTTTGGAAAACAGACTTCGAATCCACTTGTTAAATTGGACCATGACGTTGGTCATAAATTTGAGAAACCAAGTGGCTTCGAAGAAAGAACTTATTTTAAGTTGATTTTAAGGAAAAAGAGGAGCTTTTTTTGGAAGGGAATGTCAATGTCCAATCAAAGGACAATGATTCTTATAACACCCAATGAGGGAGAAGAAAAGCTCCTTCTTTCCTTATGTATGGATGAAAATTTTCGTAGGGACGATCTTATGTAATGAAAATGTTTTTGATAGGTCATTCAGAATATTGTAAGGCGGAGTCCTTGAAATTTTAAGGTGTAACTTAGATTTCTAAGTTAGTTGTAGTTCGGTCCTGTAAAGATAAAGTGGCTTGTAAAGAATGAATCTTTAGGCTCTGTGGCGTGATTGAAAATTTCTAAGTTAATTTGAAATTGTCTCAAGTTGTTCTAAAATCTGAATTTCCTCTGTTTACGCGAACTTGTGTGTAAGAGCTTTATTGTTAGCGACCGAAAAAAAAAAAAAAAAAATGGAATTTCTTCTAATTTAATTTTGTTCAAATTAAATGTTAAACTTTAAGTTTGCGACGTATTAGGTTTCCTCAGGGAAGAGTCAATATCTTATATTGAAGTTGGCTCCCGTGGAAACCCGGGAAGCTTAGTGCATGATCATTCAGTTATGGTGAGAAGTAATCTAATTTATTTGACGGACTTTTTTCCTGAAAAAATCTGCAGAACTCGCGCAGAACTGTTGAGAGTAAATTTCCCAAATTTTTTTAAGTAAACTATTTTTTGTAAACTGTTTCTTAGACTACGAAATTTGAATTTAGTGCTGTTTCTAAAGTTACACGCAAATAAAAAACCCTCTGTATAAATGTTTTTTGAAACTTAAATACTTGCAAACATTTTCTTAAAATTAAGAATTTGATTTTTTAAACAAAATTTGTAATCGTACATCCGCATATTTCTTTCAATTCATGTCTTAATTGGAGTAAAATTAAATAAACTTTATAAGAGGGAGTGTGTCGTTTCTCTGCTACCTTGCAATAGGCCTCTCTTGTAAGCTGAGGGTAAATTAACATTGAAAGTTTGAAAGTTTGAAAATTCAAAGTGGGCTTTAAGTAAGCCGAGGGAAACTACGCGTATAAAATTGAAAGGCCATCCGAGTGGATCGGCAGAGTCATCCTGAAATAAACGAACACGCGCGTACGAAATAAGTGCAATAGGAAAAAGGTGCGCACCACATAAATGAAGGGGTTGCGCACGACAATATACAGGGTGTTTCAGGAGGAAAGGTCAATACTTCGGGAGGTGATAGTATCGGTCATTGTGAGAAAAAAGTTCATATGAACATGTGTCTAATTCTGAATGATTACGGAGATAGAGCTGTTTGAATCTACAAATACAAAAGCATTGCTAATGGTAATCAAGAGAGAGAAACCAATTACTGTTTCTAACATTTAATGTTTAAACATTGGCATTTTGAATGGTATCAGATACAGAAATGACAAATTTGTTACAGTTTACAATACGTTTTCGAAAATCCCACCGTCAACCTCAATGCACTTTGCAACTCGTGTGCGAATATCGCGTGTTGTTCGTCTGAGTTGATCTTGACGTTCCTTTATGCGGTCAGCAGCATCCAAAATTCGCGCGAGCAATTCGTCTCGTGTATCCACCTTTCTTTTGTAAACTTGACTTTTCATCCACCCCCACAAACAATAGTCTAACGGAGAGAGGTCTGGAGACCTTGGTGGCCATTGAATGGGACCACCGCGGGGGGAGGAAAAGCTGCGCGCGCATCAGATTCAAACAGCTCTATCTCCGTAACCATTCAGAATTAGACACATGTTCATATGAACTTTTTTTTTCACAATGACCGATACTATCACCTCCCGAAGTATTGCCCTTTCCTCCTGAAACACCCTGTGTGTGTGTATATATATATATATATATATATATATATATCTCGAAACCTAAGGTAAAATTATTGAATGCCCGGTTAGGTTTAATAGGTTAATTGAATGGCCGGTTAGGTCAACTGTACGCCCTTGACGATTGGATACGGATAGGTCAAGTCGTGATATTTTCGTTAAAACTAACGAAAATATCAACTTAACCTTACCAATCGTCAAGGGCGTACAATTAACCTAACCGGGCATTCAATTAATCTAATTGGGCTTTCAGTTGACCTAACCTGGCATTCAATTAACTTAACCGGGCATTCAGTTGACCTAACCAGGCATATATATATATATATATATATATATATATATATATATATATATATATATGGGATGAATTTCACAATTAAACACTTGAAATGAATGAATGAATGATGCAAACCCACGAGGATAAAGAAAAAAAATTTTTTCCTTGTAAATTTGCATTATATATATATATATTATCGTTCAACTTCCACCCGGGCAACGCAGGGTCGCTCCGCTAGTAGAAAATAAATATATAATTTCAATAATTTATTTCTTATATATTGTAAAAACAAAAATGATATTCTGTATGTTTCATTACACATTTTTTTAATTAAACTTAGAGCTACAGGTTACAGCACAGACTTCACTATTTTCAGCTTCTTTTATATTTCAAATAAAAAATATAGTTAAGTATATAGCCAATAAAATACTTGCTAAATGTTAGGTAAACAAAGAAAAATATTCAGCATTCGTGCAAAAAATTATGAAAGATTTTATATTAGTTAATGTTAGGCCAAGGACATAGAGAATATCTGCTATTTTCAATTCTCTTCTACATTTATTTAATAGTTACGAATAATTACGGACAAGAAAGCATGCCATATTCACAATCCCACCTATACCATAATAAGCTATTTTAAAACCCTTATTGATATGTAATTAATAAATGTCTAACTAAAATTAATTGTACATAAACATATGCAACAGTAATTACTTAGGATTTTACTATTAGCAAAGTGCCGACACGGCTCCGGATCAAAACGTCATCAGTCCTCAACTACGTACCATACTACCAACAAAGCGGGTGGACAAAAAAGTGAATTTTGTGTATCTTCAAAGCTTGATTTTTAGTTTCATAATTAACGAGTGACTTTCGTTTTCAAATATGTGTTACTTAAAGGCCTTATGTTAATGGATATATCCTTTTGATTAGTCAAGTTTAAGTATACGAATGAGTTCCGAACTATAGGGTATTTTTGGCTTTTAAAAATTCTTAGTTTCGCTGTTCCCTAACTTAACTGCCAATTTCTTGTCCTTAGTCCGTGAAAAGACATTTTTTTCCATTTTTAAATTTTCTATCAATTGAAACCCATTATATGAATTTCTACGCAAATTCCTTCCAGTTATGGAGTTTGTCAAACCGGCGCCTACGATAGGTTAGGGCTTCTTCAAAAGTAACTTCTCTCTTTGGAGTGTGAAAGATCTAATTACGTTTACGTTGATGAAACGTGCAAGTTGTTACTAAATATACATCGTCTAAATAAGTGTATCATGCAAATGCGAGAAAAAACGGCTTAGCTTCACAATTTCAATTCAGGAAATTCAATAACGTTTATATTAAGTGTCAAACCTAATTTTTTGTGAGAAATTAGCTTTGGAGTGGGCTTAACCTATCGTAGGTGGTTTGAGAAGTTCCATAAGTGGAAGTAATTTACGTAGAAATTTGTAATTGGTATTAATCGCTAGGAAATTTAATAAGGAAAAACTTTCTCAGGGACTTAGATAAGAAATGAGTAGTTTAGCTAGGAAACAGCAGGAACTAAGAATTTTTAAAACGTCAAATTCTCCCCTTCCCTCGTTACAGTTTGGGCTTCGTTGGTACATATTCAGTAAACAAGACCTTTAATTAACAATATATGAAAACCAAAATCACTCGTTAATTACAAAACTAAAAATTGAGCTTTAAAAATACACAAAACTCACTATCGCTCTGAAGCCGCATTTGTTTAGAAGTAGAAGATAATTAAAGTGTATTCAATAGTAAGAGTTAAAAGGATCGTAAGATATTGCGAAAGAAGGTTCTCGCATTATTTAATCACTTTTAGGTTCATATTTTAAATAAAGTTACTTTTGAGCAACGTTAAAAAAATAAAAAAGGGGGGGGGGGAGTTTGAGGGGTCGATGTTGTTTTAGCAAAAGATACAAACCATATAAACCACGTCGCATCATTATTAATGTAGTATACTACAGTTAATTAGTACTTTAACGGATAATGGCAACAAGTTTTTAAATTTTATTCTAGCTAACGCCAATCGATTTTATTAAGTTTTATAGAGGAAACCCCCCTCCCCCAAAAGGAATAAAAAGGAAGGCCAGAAACTAGCACAGCGCTTAGGCCACCTAATGCGGCCCATTTCGCTAACTTCCAGATTATTATTATTATTACTAGCACCACTGGGAGTCGAACCCCTACCTACGGGAAAGCAGTGCTACCCACTGAATGACGGGCTCTAGCGAATAAAGAAGAAATAAGATAAAGCAAAATTACGCATGAAAAACAAAAAAAAAACTATATATGTATATAAAAACCACCATCATATACGTCATACAATAAGGATTCAAAATGTTTACAAATTATGAAATACCTTTTTTTTTAATCGTTGTACACAAACAAAAATTTAAATAATATCCCGAATCATGCGGATATCTGTACTACGAGATAAAATAAAATAAATAAATGTAAAACTAAATGATATAATGAAATAGTCATTTTATACAGGGTGTCTCAAAAGTCACTATCTATTTCGGTGACATTAGATGTTTTTTTTAAAAATGCTATGCTGGCATAAATATATGTACTTTTGGTGCAAATTTGTGTATTTAAAAAAAGTTAATTGGTTTATTATCTTGACATGCTTGAACAATTCCTCGAACCTCAACTTCTTACAGATGGCATTCTTGACACAGTAGTTTTTCAGCAGGATGGAGCACCGTGCCATTATGAGCTCTGTAGACACACTGATGGTCGCCATGTGGAGACAGATAAATAAATAGCACTAATTCTTTGTGGCACTTACTTTGAAATAAATATATTTTTCATGTCTCAAACCAGTTTTTCGTAATTCCCATTATTTTTCAAAATAGATAGTGACTTTTGAGACACCCTGTATATATGTTACAGTCAGTATGTATGTAAAATTAAGCAATTTATAAATTGACTGAAATTTTTGCCAATGTGTCAAATGCTTGATTTACTTAATACCTAATTAAATCTAGCCTAACCATTACCAGAAAGGTTCGGTTAGGTTAGGTTAGGTTACATTAGGTTTTGCGTGTATCACCAATTTGACACATTGCCTGAATTTCAGTCAATTTATAAATTGCCTAATTTTACATATTGATTAACATTATATATATATAATTTACTGTGGACCAAAAAAATGAAGGTTTAAAAATCTTTGTTCCACATGAGTAATGTTATTCCTTTTGCTTACCTTAATCAAATTACAAACTTTGAAACCTCTACGTCAAGTTTTAGGGGTCCCGAGAAAATTGCACTTTTCCTTTTAATGATGAAAAAATTAGTTTTTCCTCATTTTCATAAGTTCTGCTTTATTTTTTGTTGGAAATTCTTTACGATTCTTGAAAACTGTTTTGAGCAGGTATTGTTTGTCCTCTTCTTTAGTTGTCACTGCTTGATTAAATTTTTCAATCAATGCAACACCCCGCTCAGCTGTGTCATTTGTCACTCTAAGGGCACGAACTCTAGCACAGCCTCTTTGGTACTCAGGATCTATTCCCATGTTGATGCAGAATTTTCAGTGAAGAGAGAATTGAGATGTAGAGCATCAAAAAGAGATTTAGTCCTTGAAGTAACAAAATCAGAAATCCTTTTTACTTTAAAAGAAGCTAGGGTTACCTTTGCTTCTAAACGTTTCAGTCCCTTATTTCTCGGAGGCATTTTGATATTATTTCGCATTTGCTCCTTTTCTTCAAGGGATATGCTTTTGTCAAAGAAGCTTAATCCAACAAATGTTTCTGAGAGGTACCACAGATGTCGTTTAATGGCATTTGGGCTTGCTTGATAACACTTGATATCAAAGAATTTTCCTCCATTATTGCAAGATCTTGCAAAAATTTAAGATCAACATTTGGGGCTTCCTCTGGTTGAGAAGCTTTTGACCAAGATTTTGCGTATACCAATGCAACAAATAAACAAATTTCTGTTATTGCATCAAGTTCTTTTTTAGTCATCTTAAATTGATTTTGGAGAAGAAAAAGCTTAAATGCATAAATTCCTTTTGCCATCCATCTTGCATGATGGTACGCTCCAGGTCTCTTCAAGGGAGTATTAGAAATGCTTTCTTCTCCAAAAAACAAGAGAACAAGTTGAAAAAGTTCTTTATAATCATCTCTTGGCTGTTTAGAGTTGAGTGCCTCCTTCATGGTTAAGACTGTTTGATTTTTTAAATCTTGAACTCTTTCAATTATTCTGCAGCTTTGGGAATCAACAGCAGTTGTGATTTGAGAATGATCCATAAAATCCCATTGAGTTTTGAATCTTTTGAAGATTGGAATATCAGGTTCAGAGGAATGGCCCATAGAAGTCCGGAAGACTTGAGATAGGACAATCTCATAAATATGGTGTCTGCAGGCTAAATATAAAAGCTCTTTTCCAAGTTCTTGTTCAATTTTAGTGCAAGCTCCAGCATAGATTCCGGTATTGGATGCTGTTGTGTCAAATGACAGCCCAATAATTCTCTGGGTCATATCATGTTCTTGCAGGAGAGAAATGCAAACACGAGCCATCTCTGTACCCGTGCCAGCAGTGACTTTAGGAATTCCCAGCAATTTCTCTTCACCATTCCCACTGACTAACACTGCAATCCTTTCCGTTCTTCCTTCGCCTGCAAGAAAAAGTTAAAATATATAATTTATATATAATTTATATATATTTATTTTTAATATTTTATTTTATATATATTATATTATATATTTAATATTTTATTTTATATTTAATATATTTATATATATTATAATTTATATACAGTATATATAATATATAATTTTAAATTAAACGAGTTATTTTAAATTAAACTTGATTTATTTTAATTTGAACTTGAGTTATTTTAATTTGAAGGTAAAATGGTGTAGATTGTGAAAACTAGCTTCAGACAGTGAAATGTAACCTAATTAAATAGAAATTTAGCTATCAAAATGTTTAATTAAAACCAACCAGATAATAACACATTGCCTAGGTGTGAAAACCAGACCCACAACTAAGTTTTTCACCTGAGAGATAAAATATAAATATGCTAAATTAATCAGACAAAAAAACTAACCTGATATCTCTGGGAGCATTTTTCCATCCCAATGAAGAACTAAAGGCTCTCCAGGACAAAATGCTTGCTCTTGATATTCTGTTGCTATTTCTTTGCGTAACTTTTGACGAGTTCGAAGCATAGTAGATTTTGACACTGTAATGTTTTCCAAATTATGGCCCAAAGACTGAGCAACAACAGCAAAAGACATAGCTGCATCTCGATTGGAAAGATTCATTCTATCATAGGCTGCTACAACATTTTTGTCAATAGGCTTTGACTTTTTAGGAGCCAACATTTTCTTTTTAAATTGCTCTTCAGAGGGACCTTGAAAATTCATTTCAAGGTTGTCGTCATTAGTTGATGGTGGTGATGATGATGACGATGTGAAATCATCTCTATTGGCAGGCAAGAATGATCTTTTAGATCGCTTCTGCTCTTTGAGGGCTCTTTCACACACTAATTCTTCACGATGAAGCCTTCTTTTCTCTCTTTTTGCAAGAATTTGGTCTACTGTACCCATGCTACTTTGTGTAGGATATTCTTGCTGGCTTAAGTAGAAAAGCTTGTTTTCTTCATTTGACATCATCAAAAGGGCATTAGAGTGACCAATATCAAGAATTTCAGCCTTAATGTCATCTTTAAACATAGCTTCTTCAATACGGCATTTTTCCTCGGGCTTTTTCTGTTTTTCATCAATTTATCATAACAGCTTATTAAAGAGTCAATCTTTCGGATGGCACTGTCTCTACGCATTGTGGGAATCCTGGCTTTCTCCCAGTAGGTCATCACTTCATCTAAGCAAAGATTAATGGATCTTCTTCGTCCCAATTTTTCCTCTTTTTGATGGAAGAAATATGTTTGCAAAACTTGCAGTTTTGTAGGTAAGCGGCAACAAAGTATATCTTTATTTAAATGGCCAATGAGCCAAACTTTAGTTTTAGAACGAGTAGCCAATTTTAGTTTAAAAAATTAAATTTCTGAAATAGTAAAATAAACCAGTTAAATTAGGAGATAAAAAGGATAACTAAAAGGTTCAAGCCAATTAGGCAAAGCCTTTAATTTAGAGTTGACCAATTAAGGATAATATATTTTATCCAAAATTTTTGTTTTCCTATTAATAATTTTCTCTGAAATAATGATCTAAGATTGTTTTTGTACTCTATTAACACCAAAAATTTCTTAAATAGAAGACATTTTTTCATAAGTTGCAACTCAAGAGTTGAGTTGATCATTGATGTTCTAAGCGCGCCTATTCATTGGAAATTTTTTATAAGTCATTAAATCTCGGGACCCCTAAATATTCTCATATTTGACCAAACGTTTGCTGACATGTCTATCTGGTCCAAAGGAACAAGGGCATTAATGTGGAACAAGGATTTCTTCAACTTTATAATTTACTACCCATTTTGGTCCACACTAATATATATATTATATATATATATATATATATATATATATATATATATATATATATATATATATATATATATATATATATTATATATAATATATTGTTTAATCTGATAAAGATTTAACAAATTTAATAAATTTTCGAAAAAAAGCATTAAGGCTTTACAAGCTTATACAATTCGTTCTCGGTAAACCTTCGGAGACTATTATAAGCCACAACTGTGGATGAGGTAGATTCGTTTAACCAACATTATAAGTTTCATTAATTGATTAATGTAACAAACAAAATCAAATATAAGGAAATGGTGGACGTTTTTAGATGTCAATTTCCAAAAGGCTCCCGTAAAATCAATTGTCTCGGGGTGTTTGAAAGTACATTGCTTTGGTAGACAATAGGCGGAGAATGGTTAAATTTAAACCAGAAAAAGGTCGGCTTGACAAGTGTACAGTTTCGGAAAAAAGTTCGCCTATAAAAAATTCTAAAATAAAACAAAAAAATTATTAATTAGCAATAATTGGGTTTTGTTTACGAAATTTATTAGTGTCACCAAAAAGAATAAAATATCCAAACAAAAAGAATATTATCATTTGGTAATATTGTCATGATTTTCAAAAATTTTAAGTGTATAGGCGAAATTTTTTCCAAAAATATACAACGAAACGAGAATTTTTGTCACTGACAGAACAGGAGTCGTCATATAAGTGTTGCGGAATTAACTATGTTATACCAAAGTGACATATACTTAACTTTGTGAAGTATTTTAGACTGAGAACTGCGTTACGTAATTTTACTAGAAATATCATCAGATGAATGTACGCCTGAGAAAGTTAAATGTGTAAAATATTTTCTCCAGTTCAGTCATTCATGATCACGATAAAAATTATGAACAACATACACCAATTAATTAGAAATAGGCTACTGTTAATATACATTTGCAGAAGTACATTCCTCGCCCCCAGAATTTGAAAAAGTTCCACAAATTAGCAATTAGTATTACATGAACAAAATTGAAACTTATAATGTCGACGTTCGGCCTTATGCGAGTCGTCGCCATTATTACACATCATCAACCTTATACAAGTATCGGGTGAATTTTTAAACATGACACTTTAAAATGTTTTCATTTTTTTTTACTAACTGAAATAAATGCATGAAATGTTTACTGTGCCTTCTCTACACACGGAGAATTAGTTCCCTAATGTAAAACATGTTCTATAATGATATCCTCTCAGCTCACGATACTTACACTATACTTTCCACGAAAGAGTCCTGTCCAATACATTTCCCGCGGTTTATGATAAAAGAATATCATGGCCACCAACATTACCAGATCTAAAATCCCGTGACTTTTATCTGTGGGGTTATTTAAAAGAGAGTACGTTGAAACAGAACCCACAAACAATAGAATAACTGAAAGCATCAAGTGAACAAGAAATTTCTTAGATTACAACAGCTACTCCGTCCACACTCCACAGTACTACAAAATTTTGTCGTTCATGTGCAAATACTTAATGAACCGAGAAAAAATCACAGAGAGGATGTTTTGCACTAGAGGACTAATTCCCCATGTGTAGAGAAGGTGCGGTAAAAATCTTATGCTTTTATTTCAGTTAATAAAAGAATACAAACCTTTTAAAGTGTCACATGTTTAAAAATTCACCCGACATAGACATTTAAGATTTAAAAGAAGAGGGGGTTGTTTAAAATATTAACTGAAAATTAATAACTCATACATACATTTCAGATTTTTAACGAACATTACTAACCTAATCTAACTTAATCAAATTGTGTATAATGTAACCTAACCCTATCTAATTTAAACTAATTTAACATGAATTTATATGGCATGCGTAAGGTCGAGATTTTCGACATTATACAAGTTCAGGAATTTTGATGCCGATATTGTTCCGCTACCCCATTGGTAAGTTACACGAGTTTTATGCGAACTTATTTAATAACAAATGTACATTACCATGCCTACAAATTTCAATAGGTCCCGCATCAGAGACGAGTGACAGTCGAGGTGTTTCTCAAGTAGATTTAAAGAAGTCAGCCTAAGTAAAAAATTTCAAAAGTACTATACTATATTATTAACCTCTTTTCGAAAACGATTTATATATCATATTTGTTTCCACAAACGCGTGTGGTAGTTATACTTGCAGACTATGCGCAACAGGCTCATACACTTTTGGGCTTAATCATTAATGTCAGACAGGTTAGTCTACTGTAAGTTAGTTTAATTTATAATTAACTTTAAGTGTGCAAGAGCTAATTGCGTTTACGCTGATGAAACGTGCAAGTTGTGGACTATCTTGTTCAACTGAGTCCCTCCACAGCGCGTACGGTACATGTATGTGCGTAAATAACAGTCTAAATGTGCAGCTATTTCACGCAAAACATAGCTAAAAAAATATATATATATATATATATTTTTTTTAAATTGGGGTTGTTTCATCTAAGGTCATATGACGGAGGGGACCTACAGCTTTACGTGGGATCCGAACGACGGGTCGCTACATAATCTGGGCGCAGAGGACAGTCTCCCATCCAACTACTACTACCCAGACCCAATGTCACTTAACTTCGCTGATATCCGGGAAGCGATGTTACGACATCGGCCACGACGTAGCCCAATATATTTATTTATTTATTTAGTAACAGAACGAACCTAACCATTATGAACATCTACAGACCACCAAGCACCACAAAAAGTGAATTCCAATTTGCTACAAATGAAATAGAAAACATTAAAATTACTCAAAACTCCAGCAACAAATATTCCAATTTTCGGAGATTTTAATTTCCCATTTATAACATGGAAGGAAAATGACGAAGTTATATATGTCGAGAAGTTTCATGGCGACATTACTAAAGATGATAGAACCCAAGCAACAATGCTATTAGATATTATGGCACATTACGCACTTACCCAGGAAATCTGTGAAGCCACGAGAAAAGAGAACGTTTTGGATTTAATCTTGACAAATAACAACGAGATGATAATAAATAGAAAAGTAACGCACACAAAGTTCTCCGACCATAACCTTATTCATATACAATTGAAGTTAACACCCAGAGGTCCGAAAACGCATCCTAGAGAGGCAGATGGAATATTTGAAGGCTTAAACATAAATTCAAAGAAAGTAATTTGGGAAAACGTAAATAAAGATTTAAAGGAGGTAAACTGGGAATTGCTACTTCACGAGAAGACTCCACAAGAGATACTATGTATAATAGAGACTGAAACCAAACCTATAATACTGAAACATATTCCAGAGAGACAGGAAAGAAAACGTAGCAAGCTCGAGAGGAAAATCAGGACACTATTCAGGCAACGAACACAAACCGTAAAACATCTCCACAGATGCAGAACTGATGCAGAGAGACTCAAACTAGAGAGGAAACTTGGCGAAATAGAAATGGACCTAAAGCAAACATTCATACATAAGACAAACGAGGACTAAATCAAGGTAGCAGAAAACAAAAAATAACCCAAAATACTTCTACACGTTTGCGAAAAAGAAAATGCAGTGTAAGGAGAGTATCGGTCCGTTGATAGACGGGGAGGCCGAATACACAAATGACCCTAAAGAAATAAGCGAACTGCTTAGGAAACAATTTAACTGTTTAGCACCTCTAAGTCCGAGATGGAAGTGGAAAACCTAGACGAATTTTTCGACATAGATACAAATCAACCAAGGACAAATTCCGGCACAAACTTATTAATGGACTTCGAGTTCACGGAGGGAGATGCAACTACGGCCTTATCATAGATGAGAGGCAATTCAGTGCCAGAGCCAGATACATGGAGTGCCACGTTTCTGAAGAAATGTAAAGAAAATATTGCCAAACCGCTATACTTACTGTGGAGGAAACCACTCGATACAGGACAAATTCCACTCCCCTTAAAGAACGCGAACATTGCCCTAAGGTGGTAACAGAGCAATGCCCAGGAATTATCAGCCACTGCTCTTACCTCATACCTTATAAAATGTTTTGAACGTATAATTAGAGGCAAAACTACCTACAAGAAAAAGACCTATACAGCCCAAATCAACATGGCTTCAGGGCTGGAAGATCATGCCTATCACAGCTACTAGACCACCAGGAGGAAATATTGAAAACATTGTGTCGAGGACAAAACATAGATGTAATATATACGGATTTTGCTAAAGCCTTCGAGAAATGTGACCATGGAATCATAGCACACAAACTTAAGAATACAGGAATTACTGGAGAGCTAGGAAGATGGGTATTTAATTTCTTGACGCAAAGAACACAAAGAGTGGTGGTAAACTATGTTAAGTCGGAAGTCTCGGAAATCGTGAACGCTGTCCCACAAGGGACAGTATTAGCTCTCTTGCTGTTCATAATAATGATTGCAGATATTGATGCAGATATTAAGGACAGTATTGTATCATGTTTCGCAGATGACACAAAGATATGTTAGAAAATATTAAACGAAGGTGACATAAGAAAATTACAAAACGACATTGAAACATTATTCCAGTGGACAGAAGATAACTATGGAAAAACTATACATGTTTACAATATGGTATCGTATGTAATACCTTTATTTCTTAATTAAATACAAATTATTAATTTATCGAATTAAATAACTTCAAACTTGCCTTGGGATTGGCGACATAGCCTATTGGGAATGAAATTAATTACCATACATAGAACCCCATATGTTGTAGGCATTGGGCCTGCATGAAAAGAAAACCAAATTTATTATTTCGTATTCAACATTTTCCATTGCTGACTCATGAAAATTACATCAAGAGAAGAGTCAACGAACTTTGAAGAACGAGCGGATTCCTAATGATTTATATTTTGCGGCATTCTGAGCTGCTTATGTTACAGCAATGCTTTAAGCAAGGAAGATGTACTTTATCTTCCTATAAGTTCTGAGTGAAATCCTCTTAATATAAAACTTAACTATAAAAAGGATAGGCCTTTTCCTTCAGGTATTTAAGTGTAGTGAATGCCTATAGCAAATAAACCGAAAGAGATCGTCGCGCTCTACGAACAAAAGCGAGGCCCAACGAAATAGTAATGTGAGGTAATTTCTTTGTTTACCATTAGGCAGAGCAAATACCGAAGGCAAATAAACATAAAGAGGTCCTTTGAAGACCTACATATACATAACTCTCTAACGAGAAAACCTAGGGTTTTGTCGTTAACTCTCCACTGTAATCTGCTGGAAATTTCCAACGGATGAGGGTAACAGGCAATCAACCCATATCCCTATATAGTTTTTTCATAATAACAATAGGAAGTTCAACGAAGAAAAATTCCAACTTCTAAGATATGGTAATAACAAGGAGCTACAGAAAAAAGGGTACAAAACTCTGCAAGCCAAACAGAAAACACCAAATCCACAAGTCAGGGATCTTGGAGTAATAATGTTGTCGGATGCAGAATTCAGAGAGCACTATAACATCAAAATTACAACGGCTAGAAAAATAATGGGAATCATCTGGAGGAGCTTCCGCAGCAGAAAAGCAAACATAATGCTCAAATTATGGAAGAGTCTAGTCCTACCAATAATTGAGTATTGCTCAGTACTCACAAGCCCATACAGAAAACGAGATATTGCGAACATTAGAGCTATACAAAAGGACTTTTACGTCTAGATAGAGGAAACGGAAGGTGAAGACTACTGGTTTCGACTACAATCCTTGGAACTCTACTTTCTCGAAAGAAGGCGTGAGCGGTACACAATATACATATGGAAAATACTTGAGGGCTCTGTCCATAACCTTAGAAATGAGAGAGAAAAACTGGAATGAGAGAAGAGACAGATTTTGTACTGTCCCAGCGGCGGTGGGACAAGGGGCCATGAAAACGAAGATGGAAAATACCTCAGAATACGAGACCCAAAGCTTTTCAATGTCCTACCAAAAGAAATGAGGAATCTCCAGCACACCGACCTGAATAACTCCAAGAACCAGCTGGACAGGTTCCTGTGCAAAGTCCCTGACTAGCTATGCGTGGCTGGCTACGAGGGCAGGAGATCAGACAGCAATTCCATCCTTCACCAAATCTCACAAATGAGACGGGATGCTGCAGAGGGGTCGACTGCAGATCGATCCTGAACCGTCGTTCAAATCACCTAAAGTAACCTAAAGTATGTATATATATATATATATATATATATATATATATATATATTTTTTTTAGTTCGGGAAGAACCGATTCGCCTCTATTTAAAGGGCATATCTCAGCGGAAAAACAAAGAAAAAGTGAGAGGAAAGACAGGAAAAAGAAAGGGTGGAGGGGACAGTCGAAGTGGAAAAAGACCAAGGATGACAAGGACTGCAGGGTCGAGCCCCTCATCCTCGGGTGCTAGGGCCGGGAGGGCGCACGTGAAACCTCCAGGAACAAGCACGTACAAACGAGCACAAAGAGCACTCAAGAGCACGAGCTTAGAACCCCCTTGCGGGGATATATATATATATATGTATATATATGTATATATATATTCCACGCTTTTATAACGTACATCATAGTAGGCAGCCTATATATAACAGCTTTCTGTCACTATGACAAGGGCTACGTCGTGGCCAGTGTTGGTATCGTAACACCGCTTCCCGTCGATCAGCGAAGTTAAACGACATTGGGTCTGGGTAGTAGTTGGATGGGAGACTATCCTCTGCGTCCAGATTATGTAACGACCGGTGGTTTGCACCCCACGTAAAGCTGTAAGTCCCCTCCGTCATATGATTTTAGATGTTGCGGAGGAGCTTCAACAATCCCAACATTACATTTTTATTCACTATGACAAAACTTTAGGTTTCCATGCAACGAACGTAATGCTTCAGAAATCTTCCCTAGAAAAGTCTTATTTATAATGTAAGAGTATATTGGCGATCGAGGAAAGTATTTTAGTTGAATAACTCTCCAAATTTGCAAATGATAATATGGCGGAAAGAAGCAGATTCATTCAGCCATGCAGATACTGTACTATTCTGATACGCGACACTTCTAATCTTCTCTGTTAAAAATTGACAGCCGTTTTTAGTAGCACCATCTGTTCGACAGTGTAGGGTGGACAAGAAGTCCCTACACTCCCTAAGATATAGTTTTTTTTCTTTGCAGGGCCCCTATATCCCTTAAATTTTAGGGTTTTTTTCTTTGCAGGGTTCTTTTTTCTTTGCAAGGTTTAATAATGGCAGATCAAAGTTCATACAGCATTGAAGAAGGTATTAACACAAATACCTTTCACTGAACTTATTCTTTATGGTGTAGCTATCGTATCACCTGTGTTTCGACGTTTTATGCACATCATAAACGTGCATAAACGTCGACACACAGGTGATACGATAGCTACACCATAAAGAATAGGTTCAGTGAAAGATATAAAGATCCACCAAGGTAAATGGCATTGCTTCGTTGGGAAAAAATCCTCGACACTGGTAGCATTAAAGATTTACAGCGTATTGGTAGAACACCAACCTGACAAGAAACATGTGCTGCATTTGAAGAATGGATAAATTGTTCACCCTTGAAATCAACAAGGAAGAGATCTTCAGAGCTTGGTATCCCAAGAGCAAAGTTAAGAGACCATACGAAAAATTACTTTAAAGTTAGGCCGTGGGCAGGGCCGGATTAAGACCTTTAGAGGCCCTACGCACTTAAAAGATTTTGGTGCCCCATATATATGTAATTCAAAATATAAACAAAAATAAACCATAAAATAAAATTTTATTTTTTGAAATGAAACAAAACCTACAGTAAGATGGAAAATAATGTTTATTTTTGTATACTTCCACTTCATTTATATTTGAAAAGTTTTCTCCTACTTTTTTTAATTGCAAAGTCTTTGATCAGATCCTCAAAACTAATCTTACGTAACACATCTGCTTCTATACTTAGTAGAGATAGGCATCCAGCCTGCCTTGTTGCATAGTTGTTCTGTTGGTATTTTTAATATACTTCAACTGAGAAAATGAACGCTCAGCTGAGCAATTTGTGACCATTAATGTTAAAAATATACGAAAGGCAATTTCTAGATTTGGGAAGCACACTCAATATTGTCTCTTCTACAATTATTTTATAAAGTTCAGCATGACTGAATCTTGTTTTTTTACATTTACTATAGCACACGAAAATATTTAATCTATATGTATTTTTAATATGGCGCTCAAAGATTTGATATAACAAAATAATAACGCAAAGCGTAAAGTGTGTGATTACAACGAATATATTTATTCTCTCAAAAGGGTTGTTCACTACAAATTCAAACAATGAAAAAAATAAATACTATATATGAATATATATAATTCAGTTTTCAACAGCTTATAGGCTATAAGCCGCGATTATAATAGTATAATAAATCCATGGTAAATCCGACAATGGAAAATTTCTGTGGTGCCCCCCTTCCCTTGATGCCCTAAGCACGGGCTTATTTTGCTTAATGGTTAATCCGGCCCTGGCCGTGGGGTCCTAATTTCGTCAATGAACTGACTGATCATGACAGGGATAAAAGGAAAACATGTTGCAAAGAAATGCTCTGCATCTTCATAACAAGCCGTTCCTGAGGTAAGGTTTTATTCAGCGATGAATGCGCTATTTATTGCAGTAGCCGGTCACGAGACATTTTCATTTGGTTGAAAGAAAATCCTCATTACGTTGAAGAAATTGAACACAACCCGCCTCATGAAATGATGTGGGCACTGGACAGCATTAAACGCTCGCCATGTGGTTGGTCCATACATTTTTGATGGCACTAATCAATCAAGCTTCTTATTTGATCATGTTGCAAAACTGGATCATTGGGGCCATTTCCCAGTTTTTTTTTTTTTGTTGCAGATAGACAGACAAACGTATATTTTGGTATTAGGTATTTGGTAATTCTTTTCTAATAATATCAAAATTTAGGATCATTCCACAGTATTTTGGTATTTCGTTTCTTATACCAATATATGTATGTCTGTTCCATCCGCAACAAAAAAAACACTGCGAATGGCCCCATACCAAACTTTGACGAACTTAACCAAGACATGATGCATGGCTGCAGCAAAACGGAGCGCCGGCTCATTATGCACTAACAGTTAGGGACCGGTCGTTAGGATCGGTCGTGGATCTGCGACATCTCCATCACCATTGACGTGGCTCGCAAGGAGCCCCGACCTCAGCGCTTGCAACAATTCTCTCTGGGGATACATCAAAGGGATTGTTGCAAAACAGCGCTACCAGACGACTGAGGAATTAAAGAATTTTGTTACTGCTGCATTTGCAACAATCACACCACGGATGCTGCGAAAGATGTCGCACAGGACATGGCGACGTATCATTTTATGCTGTGAAAACGAGGGAGCTTACACAGACATTCTAGATTCCTAATATTTTAAGGGTATAGGGACTTTCTCTCACCCTTCCTATCATTATAACAGTTCAGTGGAATAATTTAAGTATGTTAATATTTTTATGTAAAAAAACAAATTTGGGAGGATATAAAGTTAATATGATATTGTTTAACAGTTCCCACATTTTAAATACCAAGCCAAATGCAATAAATGTTGTACTGCACTAATTATACAACCAAAAGGTGTTTTAGAGGTCATTGCTTACTAACAAATGCAACAACAGGTAATTAGGAACGAGGCAACAAATGTGCAATTTTCCCCTCTACATAGGTTTCACTAATAGTAATTTCAACCATCTTTGTATAGTAAACTTTACGTCAAATTATCTGGTAATTGTAATCATTCGTGCGAATTATTTTCAAGTGGAAAGTTATAAATAAAACTGATCTGCCAATCACTGTCATTCCCATTTCAGTCTCGTATTGATCCAAGAATGGAAAATTTGAAAGTGGGAATCACAAATTAGGCAATTCTCAATTGGTCCACTCTCATTTCATGAGATTTCTATCCAAGCTAAATTAGATTAGTTTGAGTTGGGTTCGGAAGTATTAGAAATTTTCACCTAGCGCATTTAGCGCGAATGAAAATGAGTTTCTTTTCACTCAGTTATTACCACTCTCATCCTGGCTCTCCCACTTTAAGCATTCCCACTTTCGGGTAACGAATGAGAATGTCACTGAGTGGGAAATAATCTACAAAATTTATACATTATCAACAGATCAGTAAAAAGGCATAGAACTGAGACGCTTAACCAGTAGAACGAGATGTAAACAAAAACTATCACATCCAAAAATTGGCTTTTCACCCATTCTTTAAATTTAATTAATTTTAAACTTTTCCTCGTACTTCATTTTTTTTTCTTCCGTCTCCAGTTTTTCCTTACCTGTTCGACGCTGTCTCATATCGTCTTAATTATATTTTTTTAAATTAAAAAAGATTTTTCAAGGAAAAACTTTGCAAATATTTTTATCGTGGAAAGAAAAAGTTTTAAACTTTCCCAACTGACTCATGTCTTTTCAAGGACCAAATCTCGAAATATACGTTAGAAAAAACGACCGAACTCGGATGAATTATGTTTTGCGGACTGAGCTTAAAGTATGAATTTTTTTATTTTTTTAACAAACTTTAAATTTTGATGGAATAATGGATAAATATTTCATTATAACCTTCATTAACCTTGGTTTTGCTTCGGCCCGAATTGTTCATTCTGATGAAGGTCAAGCTTGTCACTCCACCTTAGAGATCTTATAAGCCCAAAATCACACGTTCTGCTGTTAAATTTCGAAAGTACAGAGATACTATGTTACAGTATATCTGTTTTATAACATTTCTCACCTTAAGTTTTACAGTACAACAATACAATTCGATGTTTATATATATATATTATATATATATATATAT
>JAJOZX010020257.1:0-27652 GCA_023014485.1 Bathynomus jamesi | reverse complement strand
ATATCAAATTTGAATTCTTTAGAAACTTTCTTAAGGAAATCTACTCATTTCGACTATTTTAACAAAATTTATTGAAATCCCGACCAAAAATTAAGTTGAACAAGAATGGAACTCTTTCAATAATTTTTAAAAGATTTTCTAATTTTTCGCAATTAACCTTTCTTTATTGTTTTCTACAAACTAAAGTCAAATGAACTAAAAAGAATTTAAAAAAATTTACTAAAAAAGCAAACTGATTGTTCAAGTTTTTCATTTAAGAAAACGATATTCAAAATTTCAACTTTTCCGAAAGGTGCTTTTCACTGTTTTCAACCGAATTTTCTACATAAGCTTAAATGTACCCTTAAAATATGTAAATATGATTAGAATTTACTATTTAATTTATATCAAAATTCAATTCTATAGAAACTTTCTTAAGGAAATACATTCATTTCGACTACTTTAACAAAATTTATTGAAATCCCATACAGAAATTAAATTCAACAAGGATGGAACTCTTTCAATAATTTTTAAAAGATTTTCTAATTTTTCGCAATTAACACCTTTCTTTTATTGATTTCTACAAACTAAAGTCAAATTAATTAAAAAGAATTAAAAAAAAATTAGGAAAAAAGCAAACTTAAAGTTATGTAGAAATTAAGTTCAACAAGGATGGAACTCTTTCAATAATTTTTAAAAGATTTTCGAATTTTTCGCAATTAACACTTTCTTTTATTGTTTTCTACAAACTAAAGTCAAATGAATAAAAAGAATTAAAAAAATTTACTAAAAAAGCAAACTGATAGTTCAAGTTTGTCATTTAAGAAAAACGCTATTCAAAATTTCAACTTTCCGAAAGGTGCTTTTCACTGTTTTCATCCGAATTTTCTACATAAGCATAAATGTACCCTTAAAATATTGTAAATATGATTAGAATTTACTATTTAATTTATATCAAAATTCAATTCTATAGAAACTTTCTTAAGGAAATCCATTCATTTCGACTACTTTAACAAAATTTATTGAAATCCCATACAGAAATTAAGTTCAAAAGGATGGAACTCTTTCAATAATTTTTAGAAGATTTTCTAATTTTCGCAATTAACACCTTTCTTTTTTGTTTTCTACAAAGTAAAGTCAAATTAATAAAAAGAATTAAAAAAATTAGGAAAAAAGCAAACTTAAAGTTTGTAGTTTTTCATTTAAAAAACGATATCCAAAATTTCAACTTTTCCGAAAGTTGCTTTTCACTGTTTTGAACCAATTTTCTACATAAGCTTAAATGTACCCTAAAAATTTGTAAATATGATTAGAATTTACTATTTAATTTATATCAAATTTCAATTCTTAGAAACTTTCTTAAGGAAATCATTCATTTCGACTATTTAACAAAATTTATTGAAATCCGTCCAAAAATTAAGTTGAACAAGGATGGAACTCTTTCAATAATTTTTAAAAGATTTTCTAATTTTTCGCAATTAACACCTTTCTTTTATTGTTTTCTACAAACTAAAGTCAAATTAAGTAAAAAGTATTAAAAAAAATTACTAAAAAAGCAAACTGATAGTTCAGTTTTTCATTTAAGAAAAACGATATCAAAATTTCAACTTTCCGAAAGTTGCTTTTCACTGTTTTCAACGAATTTTCTACATAAGCTAAATGTACCCTTAAAATATTGTAATATGATTAGAATTTACTATTTAATTTATATCAAAATTCAATTCTATAGAAACTTTCTTAAGGAAATCCATTCATTTCGACTATTTTAACAAAATTTATTGAAATCCCATACAAAAATTAAGTTCAACAAGGATGGAACTCTTTCAATAATTTTTAAAAGATTTTCTAATTTTTCGCAATTAACACCTTTCTTTTATTGTTTTCTACAAACTAAAGTCAAATGAAGTAAAAAGAATTAAAAAAAATTACTAAAAAAGCAAACTGATAGTTCATGTTTTTCATTTAAGAAAAACGATATTCAAAATTTCAACTTTTCCGAAAGGTGCTTTTCACTGTTTTCAACCGAATTTTCTACATAAGCTAAATGTACCCTTAAAATATTGTAAATATGATTAGAATTTACTATTTAATTTATATCAAAATTCAATTCTATAGAAACTTTCTTAAGGAAATCCATTCATTTCGACTACTTTAACAAAATTTATTGAAATCCCATACAGAAATTAAGTTCAACAAGGATGGAACTCTTTCAATAATTTTTAGAAGATTTTCTAATTATTCGCAATTAACACCTTTCTTTTTTTGTTTTACAAAGTAAAGTCAAATGAAGTAAAAAGATTAAAAAAAATTAGGAAAAAAGCAAACTTAAAGTTTGTAGTTTTTCATTTAAAAAACGATATCCAAAATTTCAACTTTTCCGAAGTTGCTTTCACTGTTTTAACCAATTTTCTACATAAGCTTAAATGTACCCTAAAATATTGTAATATGATTAGAATTTACTATTTAATTTATATCAAATTCAATTCTTAGAAACTTTCTTAAGGAAATCATTCATTTCGACTATTTTAACAAAATTTATTGAAATCCCACAAAATTAAGTTCAACAAGGATGGAACTCTTTCAATAATTTTTAAAAGATTTTCTAATTTTTCGCAATTAACACCTTTCTTTTATTGTTTTCTACAAACTAAAGTCAAATGAACTAAAAAGAATTAAAAAAAATTTACTAAAAAAGCAAACTGATTGTTCAAGTTTTTCATTTAAGAAAAACGATATTCAAAATTTCAACTTTTCCGAAAGGTGCTTTTCACTGTTTTCAACCGAATTTTCTACATAAGCTTAAATGTACCCTTAAAATATTGTAAATATGATTAGAATTTACTATTTAATTTATATCAAAATTCAATTCTATAGAAACTTTCTTAAGGAAATACATTCATTTCGACTACTTTAACAAAATTTATTGAAATCCCATACAGAAATTAAATTCAACAAGGATGGAACTCTTTCAATAATTTTTAAAAGATTTTCTAATTTTTCGCAATTAACACCTTTCTTTTATTGATTTCTACAAACTAAAGTCAAATTAATTAAAAAGAATTAAAAAAAAATTAGGAAAAAAGCAAACTTAAAGTTATGTAGAAATTAAGTTCAACAAGGATGGAACTCTTTCAATAATTTTTAAAAGATTTTCTAATTTTTCGCAATTAACACCTTTCTTTTATTGTTTTCTACAAACTAAAGTCAAATAAGTAAAAAGAATTAAAAAAATTTCTAAAAAAGCAAACTGATAGTTCAAGTTTGTCATTTAAGAAAAACGCTATTCAAAATTTCAACTTTTCCGAAAGGTGCTTTTCACTGTTTTCATCCGAATTTTCTACATAAGCATAAATGTACCCTTAAAATATTGTAAATATGATTAGAATTTACTATTTAATTTATATCAAAATTCAATTCTATAGAAACTTTCTTAAGGAAATCCATTCATTTCGACTACTTTAACAAAATTTATTGAAATCCCATACAGAAATTAAGTTCAACAAGGATGGAACTCTTTCAATAATTTTTAAAGATTTTCTAATTTTCGCAATTAACACCTTTCTTTTTTGTTTTCTACAAAGTAAAGTCAAATTAATTAAAAAGAATTAAAAAAAATTAGGAAAAAAGCAAACTTAAAGTTTGTAGTTTTTCATTTAAAAAAACGATATCCAAAATTTCAACTTTTCCGAAGTTGCTTTTCACTGTTTTGAACCAATTTTCTACATAAGCTTAAATGTACCCTTAAAATATTGTAAATATGATTGGAATTCACTATTTAATTTATACCAAAATTCAACTCTATAGAAACTTTCTTAAGGAAATCCCTTCATTTCGACTATTTTAATAAAAATTTTTGAAATCCCGTACAAAAATTAAGTTGAACAAAGATGGAACTGTTTCAATAATTTTTAAAAGATATTCTACTTTTTCGCAATTAACACCTTTCTTTTATTGTTTTCTACAAACTAAAGTCAAATGAAGTAAAAAGTATTAAAAAAATTTACTAAAAAGCAAACTGATAGTTCAAGTTTTTCATTTAAGAAAAACGATATTCAAAATTTCAACTTTTCCGAAAGGTGCTTTTCACTGTTTTCAACCGAATTTTCTACATAAGCTTAAATGTACCCTTAAAATATTGTAAATATGATTAGAATTTACTATTTAATTTATATCAAAATTCAATTCTATAGAAACTTTCTTAAGGAAATACATTCATTTCGACTACTTTAACAAAATTTATTGAAATCCCATACAGAAATTAAGTTCAACAAGGATGGAACTCTTTCAATAATTTTTAAAAGATTTTCTAATTTTTCGCAATTAACACCTTTCTTTTATTGATTTCTACAAACTAAAGTCAAATTAATTAAAAAGAATTAAAAAAAATTAGGAAAAAAGCAAACTTAAAGTTATGTAGAAATTAAGTTCAACAAGGATGGAACTCTTTCAATAATTTTTAAAAGATTTTCTAATTTTTCGCAATTAACACCTTTCTTTTATTGTTTTCTACAAACTAAAGTCAAATAAAGTAAAAAGAATTAAAAAAAATTTCTAAAAAAGCAAACTGATAGTTCAAGTTTGTCATTTAAGAAAAACGCAATTCAAAATTTCAACTTTCCGAAAGTGCTTTTCACTGTTTTCATCCGAATTTTCTACATAAGCATAAATGTACCCTTAAAATATTGTAAATATGATTAGAATTTACTATTTAATTTATATCAAAATTCAATTCTATAGAAACTTTCTTAAGGAAATCCATTCATTTCGACTACTTTAACAAAATTTATTGAAATCCCATACAGAAATTAAGTTCAAAAAGGATGGAACTCTTTCAATAATTTTTAAAGATTTTCTAATTATTCGCAATTAACACCTTTCTTTTTTGTTTTCTACAAAGTAAAGTCAAATGAAGTAAAAAGTATTAACAAAAAATTAGGAAAAAAGCAAACTTAAAGTTTGTAGTTTTTCATTTAAAAAACGATATCCAAAATTTCAACTTTTCCGAAAGGTGCTTTTCACTGTTTTCAACCGAATTTTCTACATAAGCTTAAATGTACCCTTAAAATATTGTAAATATGATTAGAATTTACTATTTAATTTATATCATTTGAATTCTTTAGAAACTTTCTTAAGGAAATCTACTCATTTCGACTATTTTAACAAAATTTATTGAAATCCCGACCAAAATTAAGTTGAACAAGAATGGAACTCTCAATAATTTTTAAAAGATTTTCTAATTTTTCGCAATTAACACCTTTCTTTTATTGTTTTCTACAAACTAAAGTCAAATTAATTAAAAAGAATTAAAAAAAAATACGAAAAAAGCAAACTTAAAGTTTGTAGTTTTTCATTTAAGAAAAACAATATCCAAAATTTCATTTTCTCCAAAAGTTGCTTTTCACTGTTTTAAAACGAATTTTCTACATAAGCTTAAATGTACCATTTAAATATTAATATGATTAGAAGTTACTACTCAATTTATATCAAAATTCAATTCTATAGAAACTTTCTTAAGGAAATCCATTCATTTCGACTATTTTAACAAAATTTATTGAAATCCCATGCAGAAATTAATTTCAACAAGGATGGAACTCTTTCAATAATTTTTAAAAGATTTTCTAATTTTCGCAATTATCACCTTTCTTTTATTGTTTTCTACAAACTAAAGTCAAATAAAGTAAAAAGAATTAAAAAAAATTTCCTAAAAAAGCAAACTGATACTTCAAGTTTGTCATTTAAGAAAAACGCTATTCAAAATTTCAACTTTCCCGAAAGGTGCTTTTCACTGTTTTCAACCGAATTTTCTACATAAGCATAAATGTACCCTTAAAATATTGTAAATATGATTAGAATTTACTATTTAATTTATATCAAAATTCAATTCTATAGAAACTTTCTTAAGGAAATCCATTCATTTCGACTACTTTAACAAAATTTATTGAAATCCCATACAGAAATTAAGTTCAACAAGGATGGAACTCTTTCAATAATTTTTAAAAGATTTTCTAATTTTTCGCAATTAACACCTTTCTTTTATTGATTTCTACAAACTAAAGTCAAATTAATTAAAAAGAATTAAAAAAAAATTAGGAAAAAAGCAAACTTAAAGTTATGTAGAAATTAAGTTCAACAAGGATGGAACTCTTTCAATAATTTTTAAAAGATTTTCGAATTTTTCGCAATTAACACGTTTCTTTTATTGTTTTCTACAAACTAAAGTCAAATGAAGTAAAAAGAATTAAAAAAAATTTACTAAAAAAGCAAACTGATAGTTCAAGTTTGTCATTTAAGAAAAACGCTATTCAAAATTTCAACTTTTTCGAAAGGTGCTTTTCACTGTTTTCATCCGAATTTTCTACATAAGCATAAATGTACCCTTAAAATATTGTAAATATGATTAGAATTTACTATTTAATTTATATCAAAATTCAATTCTATAGAAACTTTCTTAAGGAAATCCATTCATTTCGACTACTTTAACAAAATTTATTGAAATCCCATACAGAAATTAAGTTCAAAAGGATGGAACTCTTTCAATAATTTTTAGAAGATTTTCTAATTATTCGCAATTAACACCTTTCTTTTTTGTTTTCTACAAAGTAAAGTCAAATTAATTAAAAAGAATTAAAAAAATTAGGAAAAAGCAAACTTAAAGTTTGTAGTTTTTCATTTAAAAAACGATATCCAAAATTTCAACTTTTCCGAAAGTTGCTTTTCACTGTTTTGAACCAATTTTCTACATAAGCTTAAATGTACCCTAAAAATATTGTAAATATGATTAAATTTACTATTTAATTTATATCAAATTTCAATTCTTTAGAATCTTTCTTAAGGAAATCTACTCATTTCGACTATTTTAACAAAATTTATTGAAATCCCGACCAAAATTAAGTTGAACAAGAATGGAACTCTTTCAATAATTTTTAAAAGATTTTCTAATTTTTCGCAATTAACACCTTTCTTTTATTGTTTTCTACAAACTAAAGTCAAATGAAGTAAAAGAATTAAAAAAAATTTACTAAAAAAGGCAAACTGATAGTTCAAGTTTTCATTTAAGAAAAACGATATTCAAAATTTCAACTTTTCCGAAAGGTGCTTTTCACTGTTTTCAACCGAATTTTCTACATAAGCATAAATGTACCCTTAAAATATTGTAAATATGATTAGAATTTACTATTTAATTTATATCAAAATTCAATTCTATAGAAACTTTCTTAAGGAAATCCATTCATTTCGACTACTTTAACAAAATTTATTGAAATCCCATACAGAAATTAAGTTCAACAAGGATGGAACTCTTTCAATAATTTTTAAAAGATTTTCTAATTTTTCGCAATTAACACCTTTCTTTTATTGTTTTCTACAAACTAAAGTCAAATGAAGTAAAAAGAATTAAAAAAAATTTACTAAAAAGCAAACTGATAGTTATGTTTTTCATTTAAGAAAACGATATTCAAAATTTCAACTTTTCCGAAAGTTGCTTTTCACTGTTTTCAACCGAATTTTCTACATAAGCTTAAATGTACCCTTAAAATATTGTAAATATGATTAGAATTTACTATTTAATTTATATCAAAATTCAATTCTATAGAAACTTTCTTAAGGAAATCCTTCATTTCGACTACTTTATACAAAATTTATTGAAATCCCATACAGAAATTAAGTTCAACAAGGATGGAACTCTTTCAATAATTTTTAGAAGATTTTCTAATTATTCGCAATTAACACCTTTCTTTTTTGTTTTCTACAAAGTAAAGTCAAATGAAGTAAAAATTAAAAAAAATTGGAAAAAAGCAAACTTAAAGTTTGTAGTTTTTCATTTAAAAAACGATATCCAAAATTTCAACTTTTCCGAAGTGCATTTCACTGTTTTGAACCAATTTTCTACATAAGCTTAAATGTACCCTAAAAATATTGTAAATATGATTAGAATTTACTATTTAATTTATATCAAATTCAATTCTTTAGAAACTTTCTTAAGGAAATCCATTCATTTCGACTATTTAACAAAATTTATTGAAATCCCGCAAAATTAGTTGAACAAGATGGAACTCTTTCAATAATTTTTAAAAGATTTTCTAATTTTTCGCAATTAACACCTTTCTTTTATTGATTTCTACAAACTAAAGTCAAATTAATTAAAAAGAATTAAAAAAAAATTAGGAAAAAAGCAAACTTAAAGTTATGTAGAAATTAAGTTCAACAAGGATGGAACTCTTTCAATAATTTTTAAAAGATTTTCTAATTTTTCGCAATTAACACCTTTCTTTTATTGTTTTCTACAAACTAAAGTCAAATAAAGTAAAAAGAATTAAAAAAAATTTCCTAAAAAAGCAAACTGATAGTTCAAGTTTGTCATTTAAGAAAAACGCAATTCAAAATTTCAACTTTCCCGAAAGGTGCTTTTCACTGTTTTCATCCGAATTTTCTACATAAGCATAAATGTACCCTTAAAATATGTAAATATGATTAGAATTTACTATTTAATTTATATCAAAATTCAATTCTATAGAAACTTTCTTAAGGAAATCCATTCATTTCGACTATTTTAACAAAATTTATTGAAATCCCATACAGAAATTAATTTCAACAAGGATGGAACTCTTTCAATAATTTTTAGAAGATTTTCTAATTATTCGCAATTAACACCTTTCTTTTATTGATTTCTACAAACTAAAGTCAAATTAATTAAAAAGAATTAAAAAAAATTAGGAAAAAAGCAAACTTAAAGTTTGTAGTTTTTCATTTAAGAAAAACAATATCCAAAATTTCATTTCTCCGAAAGTTGCTTTTCACTGTTTTAAAACGAATTTTCTACATAAGCTTAAATGTACCATTTAAATATTATTATGATTAGAAGTTACGACTTAATTTATGTCAAAATTCAATTCTATAGAAACTTTCTTAAGGAAATATACTCATTTCGACTATTTTAACAAAATTTATTGAAATCCCGACCAAAAATTAAGTTGAACAAGAATGGAACTCTTTCAATAATTTTTAAAAGATTTTCTAATTTTTCGGAATTAACACCTTTCTTTTATTGTTTTCTACAAACTAAAGTCAAACGAAGTAAAAAGAATTAAAAAAAATTTACTAAAAAAGCAAACTGATTGTTCATGTTTTTCATTTAAGAAAAACGATATTCAAAATTTCAACTTTTCCGAAAGGTGCTTTTCACTGTTTTCAACCGAATTTTCTACATAAGCTTAAATGTACCCTTAAAATATTGTAAATATGATTAGAATTTACTATTTAATTTATATCAAAATTCAATTCTATAGAAACTTTCTTAAGGAAATCCTTTCATTTCGACTACTTTATCAAAATTTATTGAAATCCCATACAGAAATTAAGTTCAACAAGGATGGAACTCTTTCAATAATTTTTAGAAGATTTTCTAATTATTCGCAATTAACACCTTTCTTTTTTGTTTTCTACAAAGTAAAGTCAAATGAAGTAAAAAGTATTAACAAAAATTGGGAAAAAAGCAAACTTAAAGTTTGTAGTTTTTCATTTAAAAAACGATATCCAAAATTTCAACTTTTCCGAAGTTGCATTTCACTGTTTTGAACCAAATTTTCTACATAAGCTTAAATGTACCCTAAAAATATTGTAAATATGATTAGAATTTACTATTTAATTTATATCAAATTTCAATTCTTTAGAAACTTTCTTAAGGAAATCCATTCATTTCGACTATTTTAACAAAATTTATTGAAATCCCGACCAAAATTTAGTTGAACAAGAATGGAACTCTTTCAATAATTTTTAAAAGATTTCTAATTTTTCGGAATTAACACCTTTCTTTTATTGTTTTCTACAAACTAAAGTCAAAATGAAGTAAAAAGAATTAAAAAAAATTTACTAAAAAGGCAAACTGATAGTTCAAGTTTTTCATTTAAGAAAAACGATATTCAAAATTTCAACTTTTCCGAAAGGTGCTTTTCACTGTTTTCAACCGAATTTTCTACATAAGCATAAATGTACCCTTAAAATATTGTAAATATGATTAGAATTTACTATTTAATTTATATCAAAATTCAATTCTATAGAAACTTTCTTAAGGAAATCCATTCATTTCGACTACTTTAACAAAATTTATTGAAATCCCATGCAGAAATTAATTTCAACAAGGATGGAACTCTTTCAATAATTTTTAAAAGATTTTCTAATTTTTCGCAATTAACACCTTTCTTTTATTGTTTTCTACAAACTAAAGTCAAATAAAGTAAAAAGAATTAAAAAAAATTTCCTAAAAAAGCAAACTGATACTTCAAGTTTGTCATTTAAGAAAACGCTATTCAAAATTTCAACTTTCCGAAAGGTGCTTTTCACTGTTTTCAACCGAATTTTCTACATAAGCATAAATGTACCCTTAAAATATTGTAAATATGATTAGAATTTACTATTTAATTTATTTCAAAATTCAATTCTATAGAAACTTTCTTAAGGAAATACATTCATTTCGACTACTTTAACAAAATTTATTGAAATCCCATACAGAAATTAAGTTCAACAAGGATGGAACTCTTTCAATAATTTTTAAAAGATTTTCTAATTTTTCGCAATTAACACCTTTCTTTTATTGATTTCTACAAACTAAAGTCAAATTAATTAAAAAGAATTAAAAAAAATTAGGAAAAAAGCAAACTTAAAGTTATGTAGAAATTAAGTTCAACAAGGATGGAACTCTTTCAATAATTTTTAAAAGATTTTCGAATTTTTCGCAATTAACACGTTTCTTTTATTGTTTTCTACAAACTAAAGTCAAATGAAGTAAAAAGAATTAAAAAAAATTTACTAAAAAAGCAAACTGATTGTTCAAGTTTTTCATTTAAGAAAAACGATATTCAAAATTTCAACTTTTCCGAAAGGTGCTTTTCACTGTTTTCAACCGAATTTTCTACATAAGCTTAAATGTACCCTTAAATATTGTAAATATGATTAGAATTTACTATTTAATTTATATCAAAATTCAATTCTATAGAAACTTTCTTAAGGAAATACATTCATTTCGACTACTTTAACAAAATTTATTGAAATCCCATACAGAAATTAAGTTCAACAAGGATGGAACTCTTTCAATAATTTTTAAAAGATTTTCTAATTTTTCGCAATTAACACCTTTCTTTTATTGATTTCTACAAACTAAAGTCAAATTAATTAAAAAGAATTAAAAAAAAATTAGGAAAAAAGCAAACTTAAAGTTATGTAGAAATTAAGTTCAACAAGGATGGAACTCTTTCAATAATTTTTAAAAGATTTTCTAATTTTTCGCAATTAACACCTTTCTTTTATTGATTTCTACAAACTAAAGTCAAATTAATTAAAAAGAATTAAAAAAAATTAGGAAAAAAGCAAACTTAAAGTTTGTAGTTTTTCATTTAAGAAAAACAATATCCAAAATTTCATTTTCTCCGAAAGTTGCTTTTCACTGTTTTAAAACGAATTTTCTACATAAGCTTAAATGTACAATTTAAATATTATTAATATGATTAGAAGTTACTACTTAATTTATATCAAAATTTAATTCTATAGAAACTTTCTTAAGGAAATCCATTCATTTCGACTATTTTAACAAAATTTATTGAAATCCCATGCAGAAATTAATTTCAACAAGGATGGAACTCTTTCAATAATTTTTAAAAGATTTTCTAATTTTTCGCAATTAACACCTTTCTTTTATTGTTTTCTACAAACTAAAGTCAAATAAAGTAAAAAGAATTAAAAAAAATTTCCTAAAAAAGCAAACTGATACTTCAAGTTTGTCATTTAAGAAAAACGCTATTCAAAATTTCAACTTTCCCGAAAGGTGCTTTTCACTGTTTTCAACCGAATTTTCTACATAAGCATAAATGTACCCTTAAAATATTGTAAATATGATTAGAATTTACTATTTAATTTATATCAAAATTCAATTCTATAGAAACTTTCTTAAGGAAATACATTCATTTCGACTACTTTAACAAAATTTATTGAAATCCCATACAGAAATTAAGTTCAACAAGGATGGAACTCTTTCAATAATTTTTAAAAGATTTTCTAATTTTTCGCAATTAACACCTTTCTTTTATTGATTTCTACAAACTAAAGTCAAATTAATTAAAAAGAATTAAAAAAAAATTAGGAAAAAAGCAAACATAAAGTTTGTAGTTTTTCATTTAAGAAAAACAATATCCAAAATTTCATTTCTCCGAAAGTTGCTTTTCACTGTTTTAAAACGAATTTTCTACATAAGCTTAAATGTACATTTAAATATTATTAATATGATTAGAAGTTACTACTTAATTTATATCAAAATTCAATTCTATAGAAACTTTCTTAAGGAAATCCATTCATTTCGACTATTTTAACAAAATTTATTGAAATCCCATGCAGAAATTAATTTCAACAAGGATGGAACTCTTTCAATAATTTTTAAAATTTTCTAATTTTTCGCAATTAACACCTTTCTTTTATTGTTTTCTACAAACTAAAGTCAAATAATAAAAAGAATTAAAAAAAATTAAAAAAGCAAACTGATACTTCAAGTTTGTCATTTAAGAAAAACGCTATCAAAATTTCATTTCCCGAAAGTGCTTTTCACTGTTTTAACGAATTTTCTACATAAGCAAATGTACCCTTAAAATATTGTAAATGATTAGAATTACTATTTAATTTATATCAAAATTCAATTCTATAGAAACTTTCTTAAGGAAATACATTCATTTCGACTATTTAACAAAATTTATTGAAATCCCATACAGAAATTAAGTTGCAACAAGATGGAACTCTTTCAATAATTTTTAAAAGATTTTCTAATTTTTCGCAATTAACACCTTTCTTTTATTGATTTCTACAAACTAAAGTCAAATTAATTAAAAAGAATTAAAAAAAATTAGGAAAAAAGCAAACTTAATGTTTGTAGTTTTTCATTAAAAAAACAATATCCAAAATTTCATTTTCTCCGAAAGTGCTTTTCACTGTTTTAAAACGAATTTTCTACATAAGCTTAAATGTACCATTAAATATTATTAATATGATTAGAATTACTACTCAATTTATATCAAAATTCAATTCTATAGAAACTTTCTTAAGGAAATACATTCATTTCGACTATTTTAACAAAATTTATTGAAATCCCATACAGAAATTAATTCAACAAGGATGGAACTCTTTCAATAATTTTTAGAAGATTTTCTAATTATTCGCAATTAACACCTTTCTTTTATTGATTTCTACAAACTAAAGTCAAATAATTAAAAAGAATTAAAAAAAAATTAGGAAAAAAGCAAAATTAAGTTTGTAGTTTTTCATTTAAGAAAAACAATATCCAAAATTTCATTTCCTCCGAAAGTTGCTTTTCACTGTTTTAAAACGAATTTTCTACATAAGCTAAATGTACCATTTAAATATATTAATATGATTAGAAGTTACTTAATTTATGTCAAAATTCAATTCTATAGAAACTTTCTTAAGGAAATATATCATTTCGACTATTTTAACAAAATTTATTGAAATCCCACAAAATTAAGTTGAACAAGATGGAACTCTTTCAATAATTTTTAAAAGATTTTCTAATTTTTCGCAATTAACACCTTTCTTTTATTGTTTCTACAAACTAAAGTCAAACGAATAAAAAGAATTAAAAAAAATTACTAAAAAAGCAAACTGATAGTTTGTAGTTTTCATTTAAGAAAAACATATTCCAAAATTTCAACTTTTCCGAAAGTGCTTTTCACTGTTTTAACGAATTTTCTACATAAGCTTAAATGTACCCTTAAATATTGTAAATATGATTAGAATTACTATTAATTTATATCAAAATTCAATTCTATAGAAACTTTCTTAAGAAATCATTCATTTCGACTATTTTAACAAAATTTATTGAAATCCCATGCAGAAATTAATTTCAACAAGGATGGAACTCTTTCAATAATTTTTAAAAGATTTTCTAATTTTCGCAATAACACCTTTCTTTTATTGTTTTCTACAAACTAAAGTCAAATAAAGTAAAAAGAATTTAAAAAAATTAAAAAAGCAAACTGATAGTTCAAGTTTGCATTTAAGAAAAACGATATTCAAAATTTCAACTTTTCCGAAAGGTGCTTTTCACTGTTTTGAACCAAATTTTCTACATAAGCTTAAATGTACCCTAAAAATATTGTAAATATGATTAAAATTTACTATTTAATTTATATCAAATTTCAATTCTTTAGAATCTTTCTTAAGGAAATCTACTCATTTCGACTATTTTAACAAAATTTATTGAAATCCCGACCAAAAATTAAGTTGAACAAGAATGGAACTCTTTCAATAATTTTTAAAAGATTTTCTAATTTTTCGGAATTAACACCTTTCTTTTATTGTTTTCTAGAAACTAAAGTCAAATGAAGTAAAAAGAATTAAAAAAAATTTACTAAAAAGGCAAACTGATAGTTCAAGTTTTTCATTTAAGAAAAACGATATCCAAAATTTCAACTTTTCCGGAAGTTGCATTTCACTGTTTTGAACCAAATTTTCTACATAAGCTTAAATGTACCCTAAAAATATTGTAAATATGATTAGAAGTTACGACTTAATTTATATCATAATTCAATTCTATAGAAACTTTCTTAAGGAAATATATACTCATTTCGACTATTTTAACAAAATTTATTGAAATCCCGACCAAAAATTAAGTTGAACAAGAATGGAACTCTTTCAATAATTTTTAAAAGATTTTCTAATTTTTCGGAATTAACACCTTTCTTTTATTGTTTTCTACAAATTAAGTCAAATGAAGTAAAAAGAATTAAAAAAAATTTACTAAAAAGGCAAACTGATAGTTCAAGTTTTTCATTTAAGAAAAACGATATTCAAAATTTCAACTTTTCCGAAAGGTGCTTTTCACTGTTTTCAACCGAATTTTCTACATAAGCATAAATGTACCCTTAAAATATTGTAAATATGATTAGAATTTACTATTTAATTTATATCAAAATTCAATTCTATAGAAACTTTCTTAAGGAAATCCATTCATTTCGACTACTTTAACAAAATTTATTGAAATCCCATACAGAAATTAAGTTCAACAAGGATGGAACTCTTTCAATAATTTTTAAAAGATTTTCTAATTTTTCGCAATTAACACTTTTTTTTATTGATTTCTACAAACTAAAGTCAAATTAATTAAAAAGAATTAAAAAAAAATTAGGAAAAAAGCAAACTTAAAGTTTGTAGTTTTCATTTAAGAAAAACAATATCCAAAATTTCATTTTCTCCGAAAGTTGCTTTCACTGTTTTAAACGAATTTTCTACATAAGCTTAAATGTACAATTTAAAATTATTAATATGATTAGAAGTTACTACTTAATTATATCAAAATTCAATTCTATAGAAACTTTCTTAATGAAATACATTCATTTCGACTATTTTAACAAAATTTATTGAAATCCCATGCAGAAATTAATTTCAACAGGATGGAACTCTTTCAATAATTTTTAAAAGATTTTCTAATTTTTCGCAAATAACACCTTCTTTTATTGATTTCTACAAACTAAAGTCAAATTAATTAAAAAGAATTTAAAAAAATTAGGAAAAAAGCAAACTTAAAGTTTGTAGTTTTTCATTTAAAAAACGATATCCAAAATTTCAACTTTTCCGAAAGTTGCTTTTCACTGTTTTGAACCAAATTTTCTACATAAGCTTAAATGTACCATTTAAATATTATAATATGATTAGAAGTTACTACTTAATTTATATCAAAATTCAATTCTATAGAAACTTTCTTAAGGAAATACATTCATTTCGACTATTTTAACAAAATTTATTGAAATCCCATGCAGAAATTAATTCAACAAGGATGGAACTCTTTCAATAATTTTAGAAGATTTTCTAATTATTCGCAATTAACACCTTCTTTTTTTGTTTTCTACAAAGTAAAGTCAAATGAAGTAAAAAGTATTAACAAAAAATTAGGAAAAAAGCAAACAAAGTTTGTAGTTTTTCATTAAAAAACGATATCCAAAATTTCAACTTTCCGAAGTTGCATTTCACTGTTTCGAACCAAATTTTCTACATAAGCTTAAATGTACCCTAAAAATATTGTAAATATGATTAGAATTTAGTATTTAATTTATATCAAATTTGAATTCTTTAGAAACTTTCTTAAGGAAATCTACTCATTTCGACTATTTTAACAAAATTTATTGAAATCCAGACCAAAAATTAAGTTGTACAAGAATGGAACTCTTTCAATAATTTTTAAAAGATTTTCTAATTTTTCGGAATTAACACCTTTCTTTTATTGTTTTCTACAAACTAAAGTCAAATGAAGTAAAAAGAATTTAAAAAAATTTACTAAAAAAGCAAACTGATTGTTCAAGTTTTTCATTTAAGAAAAACGATATCAAAATTTCAACTTTTCCGAAAGGTGCTTTTCACTGTTTTCAACCGAATTTTCTACATAAGCTTAAATGTACCCTTAAAATATTGTAAATATGATTAGAATTTACTATTTAATTTATATCAAAATTCAATTCTATAGAAACTTTCTTAAGGAAATCCATTCATTCGACTACTTTAACAAAATTTATTGAAATCCCATACAGAAATTAAGTTCAACAAGGATGGAACTCTTTCAATAATTTTTAAAAGATTTCTAATTTTCGCAAACAACACCTTTCTTTTATTGATTTCTACAAACTAAAGTCAAATTAATTAAAAAGAATTAAAAAAAAATTAGGAAAAAAAGCAAACTTAAAGTTTGTAGTTTTTCATTAAGAAAAACAATATCCAAAATTTCATTTTCTCCAAAAGTTGCTTTTCACTGTTTTAAAACGAATTTTCTACATAAGCTTAAATGTATCATTTAAATATATTAATATGATTAGAAGTTACTACTCAATTTATATCAAAATTCAATTCTATAGAAACTTTCTTAAGGAAATCCATTCATTTCGACTTTTAACAAAATTTATTGAAATCCCATGCAGAAATTAATTTCAACAAGGATGGAACTCTTTCAATAATTTTTAAAAGATTTTCTAATTTTTCGCAATTAACACCTTTCTTTTATTGATTTCTACAAACTAAAGTCAAATTAATTAAAAAGAATTAAAAAAAATTAGGAAAAAAGCAAACTTAAAGTTATGTAGAAATTAAGTTCAACAAGGATGGAACTCTTTCAATAATTTTTAAAAGATTTTCGAATTTTCGCAATTAACACTTCTTTTATTGTTTTCTACAAACTAAAGTCAAATGAAGTAAAAAGAATTAAAAAAATTTACTAAAAAAGCAAACTGATAGTTCAAGTTTGTCATTTAAGAAAAACGCTATTCAAAATTTCAACTTTCCCGAAAGGTGCTTTTCACTGTTTTCAACCGAATTTTCTACATAAGCATAAATGTACCCTTAAAATATTGTAAATATGATTAGAATTTACTATTTAATTTATATCAAAATTCAATTCTATAGAAACTTTCTTAAGGAAATCCATTCATTTCGACTACTTTAACAAAATTTATTGAAATCCCATACAGAAATTAAGTTCAACAAGGATGGAACTCTTTCAATAATTTTTAAAAGATTTTCTAATTTTTCTCAATTAACACCTTTCTTTTATTGATTTCTACAAACTAAAGTCAAATTAATTAAAAAGAATTAAAAAAAATTAGGAAAAAAGCAAACTTAAAGTTATGTAGAAATTAAAGTTCAACAAGGATGGAACTCTTTCAATAATTTTTAAAAGATTTTCTAATTTTTCGCAATTAACACGTTTCTTTTATTGTTTTCTACAAACTAAAGTCAAATGAAGTAAAAAGAATTAAAAGAAATTTACTAAAAAAGCAAACTGATTGTTCAAGTTTTTCATTTAAGAAAAACGATATTCAAAATTTCAACTTTTCCGAAAGGTGCTTTTCACTGTTTTCAACTGAATTTTCTACATAAGCTTAAATGTACCCTTAAAATATTGTAAATATGATTAGAATTTACTATTTAATTTATATCAAAATTCAATTCTATAGAAACTTTCTTAAGGAAATACATTCATTTCGACTACTTTAACAAAATTTATTGAAATCCCATACAGAAATTAAGTTCAACAAGGATGGAACTCTTTCAATAATTTTTAAAAGATTTTCTAATTTTTCGCAATTAACACCTTTCTTTTATTGATTTCTACAAACTAAAGTCAAATTAATTAAAAAGAATTAAAAAAAAATTAGGAAAAAAGCAAACTAAAGTTATGTAAATTAAGTTCAACAAGGATGGAACTCTTTCAATAATTTTTAAAAGATTTTCTAATTTTTCGCAATTAACACCTTTCTTTTATTGTTTTCTACAAACTAAAGTCAAATAAAGTAAAAAGAATTTAAAAAAATTTCCTAAAAAAGCAAACTGATAGTTCAAGTTTGCCATTTAAGAAAAACGCTATTCAAATTTCAACTTTTCCGAAAGGTGCTTTTCACTGTTTTCAACCGAATTTTCTACATAAGCATAAATGTACCCTTAAAATATTGTAAATATGATTAGAATTTACTATTTAATTTATATCAAATTTCAATTCTTCAGAAACTTTCTTAAGGAAATCCATTCATTTCGACTATTTTAACAAAATTTATTGAAATCCCGACCAAAAATTTAGTTGAACAAGAATGGAACTCTTTCAATAATTTTTAAAAGATTTTCTAATTTTTCGGAATTAACACCTTTCTTTTATTGTTTTCTACAAACTAAAGTCAACCGAAGTAAAAAGAATTAAAAAAAATTTACTAAAAAAGCAAACTGATAGTTCAAGTTTGTCATTTAAGAAAAACGCTATTCAAAATTTCAACTTTCCCGAAAGGTGCTTTTCACTGTTTTCAACCGAATTTTCTACATAAACATAAATGTACCCTTAAAATATTGTAAATATGATTAGAATTTACTATTTAATTTATATCAAAATTCAATTCTATAGAAACTTTCTTAAAAATCCATTCATTTCGACTACTTTAACAAAATTTATTGAAATCCCATACAGAAATTAAGTTCAACAAGGATGGAACTCTTTCAATAATTTTTAGAAGATTTTCTAATTATTCGCAATTAACACCTTTCTTTTTTTGTTTTCTACAAAGTAAAGTCAAATGAAGTAAAAAGTATTAAAAAAAATTAGGAAAAAAGCAAACTTAAAGTTTGTAGTTTTTCATTTAAAAAACGATATCCAAAATTTCAACTTTTCCGGAAGTTGCATTTCACTGTTTCGAACCAAATTTTCTACACAAGCTTAAATGTACCCTAAAAATATTGTAAATATGATTAGAATTTACTATTTAATTTATATCAAATTTGAATTCTTTAGAAACTTTCTTAAGGAAATCTACTCATTTCGACTATTTTAACAAAATTTATTGAAATCCCGACCAAAAATTAAGTTGAACAAGAATGGAACTCTTTCAATAATTTTTAAAAGATTTTCTAATTTTTCGCAATTAACACCTTTCTTTTATTGTTTTCTACAAACTGAAGTCAAATGAACTAAAAAGAATTTAAAAAAATTTACTAAAAAAGCAAACTGATTGTTCAAGTTTTTCATTTAAGAAAAACGATATTCAAAATTTCAACTTTTCCGAAAGGTGCTTTTCACTGTTTTCAACCGGATTTTCTACATAAGCTTAAATGTACCCTTAAAATATTGTAAATATGATTAGAATTTACTATTTAATTTATATCAAAATTCAATTCTATAGAAACTTTCTTAAGGAAATACATTCATTTCGACTACTTTAACAAAATTTATTGAAATCCCATACAGAAATTAAGTTCAACAAGGATGGAACTTTTTCAATAATTTTTAAAAGATTTTCTAATTTTTCGCAATTAACACCTTTCTTTTATTGATTTCTACAAACTAAAGTCAAATTAATTAAAAAGAATTAAAAAAAATTAGGAAAAAAGCAAACTTAAAGTTATGTAGAAATTAAGTTCAACAAGGATGGAACTCTTTCAATAATTTTTAAAAGATTTTCTAATTTTTCGCAATTAACACCTTTCTTTTATTGTTTTCTACAAACTAAAGTCAAATAAAGTAAAAAGAATTAAAAAAAATTTACTAAAAAAGCAAACTGATACTTCAAGTTTGTCATTTAAGAAAAACGCTATTCAAAATTTCAACTTTCCCGAAAGGTGCTTTTCACTGTTTTCAACCGAATTTTCTACATAAGCATAAATGTACCCTTAAAATATTGTAAATATGATTAGAATTTACTATTTAATTTATATCAAAATTCAATTCTATAGAAACTTTCTTAAGGAAATCCATTCATTTCGACTACTTTAACAAAATTTATTGAAATCCCATACAGAAATTAAGTTCAAAAAGGATGGAACTCTTTCAATAATTTTTAGAAGATTTTCTAATTATTCGCAATTAACACCTTTCTTTTTTTGTTTTCTACAAAGTAAAGTCAAATGAAGTAAAAAGTATTAACAAAAAATTAGGAAAAAAGCAAACTTAAAGTTTGTAGTTTTTCATTTAAAAAACGATATCCAAAATTTCAACTTTTACGGAAGTTGCATTTCACTGTTTCGAACCAAATTTTCTACATAAGCTTAAATGTACCCTAAAAATATTGTAAATATGATTAGAATTTAGTATTTAATTTATATCAAATTTGAATTCTTTAGAAACTTTCTTAAGGAAATCTACTCATTTCGACTATTTTAACAAAATTTATTGAAATCCAGACCAAAAATTAAGTTGAACAAGATGGAACTCTTTCAATAATTTTTAAAAGATTTTCTAATTTTTCGCAAACAACACCTTTCTTTTATTGATTTCTACAAACTAAAGTCAAATTAATTAAAAAGAATTAAAAAAAAATACGAAAAAAGCAAACTTAAAGTTTGTAGTTTTTCATTTAAGAAAAACAATATCCAAAATTTCATTTTCTCCAAAGTTGCTTTTCACTGTTTTAAAACGAATTTTCTACATAAGCTTAAATGTACCATTTAAATATTATTAATATGATTAGAAGTTACTACTCAATTTATATCAAAATTCAATTCTATAGAAACTTTCTTAAGGAAATCCATTCATTTCGACTATTTTAACAAAATTTATTGAAATCCCATGCAGAAATTAATTTCAACAAGGATGGAACTCTTTCAATAATTTTTAAAAGATTTTCTAATTTTTCGCAATTACACCTTTCTTTTATTGTTTTCTACAAACTAAAGTCAAATAAAGTAAAAAGAATTAAAAAAAATTTCCTAAAAAGCAAACTGATACTTCAAGTTTTCATTTAAGAAAAACGCTATTCAAAATTTCAACTTTCCGAAAGGTGCTTTTCACTGTTTTCAACCGAATTTTCTACATAAGCTTAAATGTACCCTTAAAATATTGTAAATATGATTAGAATTTACTATTTAATTTATATCAAAATTCAATTCTATAGAAACTTTCTTAAGGAAATCCATTCATTTCGACTACTTTAACAAAATTTATTGAAATCCCATACAGAAATTAAGTTCAACAAGGATGGAACTCTTTCAATAATTTTTAAAAGATTTTCTAATTTTTCGCAATTAACACCTTTCTTTTATTGATTTCTACAAACTAAAGTCAAATTAATTAAAAAGAATTAAAAAAAAATTAGGAAAAAAGCAAACTTAAAGTTATGTAGAAATTAAGTTCAACAAGGATGGAACTCTTTCAATAATTTTTAAAAGATTTTCGAATTTTTCGCAATTAACACGTTTCTTTTATTGTTTTCTACAAACTAAAGTCAAATGAAGTAAAAAGAATTAAAAAAAATTTACTAAAAAAGCAAACTGATAGTTCAAGTTTGTCATTTAAGAAAAACGCTATTCAAAATTTCAACTTTTTCGAAAGGTGCTTTTCACTGTTTTCATCCGAATTTTCTACATAAGCATAAATGTACCCTTAAAATATTGTAAATATGATTAGAATTTACTATTTAATTTATATCAAAATTCAATTCTATAGAAACTTTCTTAAGGAAATCCATTCATTTCGACTACTTTAACAAAATTTATTGAAATCCCATACAGAAATTAAGTTCAAAAAGGATGGAACTCTTTCAATAATTTTTAGAAGATTTTCTAATTATTCGCAATTAACACCTTTCTTTTTTTGTTTTCTACAAAGTAAAGTCAAATTAATTAAAAAGAATTAAAAAAATTAGGAAAAAAGCAAACTTAAAGTTTGTAGTTTTTCATTTAAAAAACGATATCCAAAATTTCAACTTTTCCGAAAGTTGCTTTTCACTGTTTTGAACCAAATTTTCTACATAAGCTTAAATGTACCCTAAAAATATTGTAAATATGATTAAAATTTACTATTTAATTTATATCAAATTCAATTCTTAGAATCTTTCTTAAGGAAATCTACTCATTTCGACTATTTTAACAAAATTTATTGAAATCCCGACCAAAAATTAAGTTGAACAAGAATGGAACTCTTTCAATAATTTTTAAAAGATTTTCTAATTTTTCGCAATTAACACCTTTCTTTTATTGTTTTCTACAAACTAAAGTCAAATGAAGTAAAAAGAATTAAAAAAAATTTACTAAAAAGCAAACTGATAGTTCAAGTTTTTCATTTAAGAAAAACGATATCAAAATTTCAACTTTTCCGAAAGGTGCTTTTCACTGTTTTCAACCGAATTTTCTACATAAGCATAAATGTACCCTTAAAATATTGTAAATATGATTAGAATTTACTATTTAATTTATATCAAAATTCAATTCTATAGAAACTTTCTTAAGGAAATCCATTCATTTCGACTACTTTAACAAAATTTATTGAAATCCCATACAGAAATTAAGTTCAACAAGGATGGAACTCTTTCAATAATTTTTAAAAGATTTTCTAATTTTTCGGAATTAACACCTTTCTTTTATTGTTTTCTACAAACTAAAGTCAAACGAAGTAAAAAGAATTAAAAAAAATTTACTAAAAAAGCAAACTGATAGTTCATGTTTTTCATTTAAGAAAAACGATATTCAAAATTTCAACTTTTCCGAAAGGTGCTTTTCACTGTTTTCAACCGAATTTTCTACATAAGCTTAAATGTACCCTTAAAATATTGTAAATATGATTAGAATTTACTATTTAATTTATATCAAAATTCAATTCTATAGAAACTTTCTTAAGGAAATCCATTCATTTCGACTACTTTATCAAAATTTATTGAAATCCCATACAGAAATTAAGTTCAACAAGGATGGAACTCTTTCAATAATTTTTAGAAGATTTTCTAATTATTCGCAATTAACACCTTTCTTTTTTGTTTTCTACAAAGTAAAGTCAAATGAAGTAAAAAATATTAAAAAAAATTGGGAAAAAAGCAAACTTAAAGTTTGTAGTTTTTCATTTAAAAAAACGATATCCAAAATTTCAACTTTTCCGGAAGTTGCATTTCACTGTTTTGAACCAAATTTTCTACATAAGCTTAAATGTACCCTAAAAATATTGTAAATATGATTAGAATTTACTATTTAATTTATATCAAATTTCAATTCTTTAGAAACTTTCTTAAGGAAATCCATTCATTTCGACTATTTTAACAAAATTTATTGAAATCCCGACCAAAAATTAAGTTGAACAAGAATGGAACTCTTTCAATAATTTTTAAAAGATTTTCTAATTTTTCGAATTAACACCTTTCTTTTATTGTTTTCTACAAACTAAAGTCAAATGAAGTAAAAAGAATTAAAAAAAATTTACTAAAAAGGCAAACTGATAGTTCAAGTTTTCATTTAAGAAAAACGATATTCAAAATTTCAACTTTTCCGAAAGGTGCTTTTCACTGTTTTCAACCGAATTTTCTACATAAGCTTAAATGTACCCTTAAAATATTGTAAATATGATTAGAATTTACTATTTAATTTATATCAAAATTCAATTCTATAGAAACTTTCTTAAGGAAATACATTCATTTCGACTACTTTAACAAAATTTATTGAAATCCCATACAGAAATTAAATTCAACAAGGATGGAACTCTTTCAATAATTTTTAAAAGATTTTCTAATTTTTCGCAATTAACACCTTTCTTTTATTGATTTCTACAAACTAAAGTCAAATTAATTAAAAAGAATTAAAAAAAAATTAGGAAAAAAGCAAACTTAAAGTTATGTAGAAATTAAGTTCAACAAGGATGGAACTCTTTCAATAATTTTTAAAAGATTTTCTAATTTTTCGCAATTAACACTTTCTTTTATTGTTTTCTACAAACTAAAGTCAAATAAAGTAAAAAGAATTAAAAAAAATTTCCTAAAAAAGCAAACTGATAGTTCAAGTTTGTCATTTAAGAAAAACGCAATTCAAAATTTCAACTTTCCGAAAGGTGCTTTTCACTGTTTTCACCGAATTTTCTACATAAGCATAAATGTACCCTTAAAATATTGTAAATATGATTAGAATTTACTATTTAATTTATATCAAAATTCAATTCTATAGAAACTTTCTTAAGGAAATCTACTCATTTCGACGATTTTAACAAAATTTATTGAAATCCAGACCAAAAATTAAGTTAACAAGATGGAACTCTTTCAATAATTTTTAAAAGATTTTCTAATTTTTCGCAAACAACACCTTTCTTTTATTGATTTCTACAAACTAAAGTCAAATTAATTAAAAAGAATTAAAAAAAAATACGAAAAAAGCAAACTTAAAGTTTGTAGTTTTTCATTTAAGAAAAACAATATCCAAAATTTCATTTTCTCCAAAAGTTGCTTTTCACTGTTTTAAAACGAATTTTCTACATAAGCTTAAATGTACCATTTAAATATTATTAATATGATTAGAAGTTACTACTCAATTTATATCAAAATTCAATTCTATAGAAACTTTCTTAAGGAAATCCATTCATTTCGACTATTTTAACAAAATTTATTGAAATCCCATGCAGAAATTAATTTCAACAAGGATGGAACTCTTTCAATAATTTTTAAAAGATTTTCTAATTTTTCGCAATTAACACCTTTCTTTTATTGTTTTCTACAAACTGAAGTCAAATAAAGTAAAAAGAATTAAAAAAAATTTCCTAAAAAAGCAAACTGATACTTCAAGTTTGTCATTTAAGAAAAACGCTATTCAAAATTTCAACTTTCCCGAAAGGTGCTTTTCACTGTTTTCAACCGAATTTTCTACATAAGCATAAATGTACCCTTAAAATATTGTAAATATGATTAGAATTTACTATTTAATTTATATCAAAATTCAATTCTATAGAAACTTTCTTAAGAAAATCCATTCATTTCGACTACTTTAACAAAATTTATTGAAATCCCATACAGAAATTAAGTTCAACAAGGATGGAACTCTTTCAATAATTTTTAAAAGATTTTCTAATTTTTCGCAATTAACACCTTTCTTTTATTGATTTCTACAAACTAAAGTCAAATTAATTAAAAAGAATTAAAAAAAAATTAGGAAAAAAGCAAACTTAAAGTTATGTAGAAATTAAGTTCAACAAGGATGGAACTCTTTCAATAATTTTTAAAAGATTTTCGAATTTTTCGCAATTAACACGTTTCTTTTATTGTTTTCTACAAACTAAAGTCAAATGAAGTAAAAAGAATTAAAAAAAATTTACTAAAAAAGCAAACTGATAGTTCAAGTTTGTCATTTAAGAAAAACGATATTCAAAATTTCAACTTTTCCGAAAGGTGCTTTTCACTGTTTTCCACCGAATTTTCTACATAAGCATAAATGTACCCTTAAAATATTGTAAATATGATTAGAATTTACTATTTAATTTATATCAAAATTCAATTCTATAGAAACTTTCTTAAGGAAATACATTCATTTCGACTACTTTAACAAAATTTATTGAAATCCCATACAGAAATTAAGTTCAACAAGGATGGAACTCTTTCAATAATTTTTAAAAGATTTTCTAATTTTTCGCAATTAACACCTTTCTTTTATTGATTTCTACAAACTAAAGTCAAATTAATTAAAAAGAATTAAAAAAAAAATTAGGAAAAAAGCAAACTTAAAGTTATGTAGAAATTAAGTTCAACAAGGATGGAACTCTTTCAATAATTTTTAAAAGATTTTCTAATTTTTCGCAATTAACACCTTTCTTTTATTGATTTCTACAAACTAAAGTCAAATTAATTAAAAAGAATTAAAAAAAAATTAGGAAAAAAGCAAACTTAAAGTTTGTAGTTTTTCATTTAAGAAAAACGATATCCAAAATTTCAACTTTCTCCGAAGTTGCTTTTCACTGTTTAAAACGAATTTTCTACATAAGCTTAAATGTACCCAAAAATATTTTAATATGATTAGAATTTACTATTTAATTTATATCAAAATTTAATTCTATAGAAACTTTCTTAAGGAAATCCATCATTTCGACTATTTTAACAAAATTTATTGAAATCCCGCAAAAAATTTCAACAAGGATGGAACTCTTTCAATAATTTTTAAAAGATTTTCTAATTTTTCGCAATTAACACCTTTTTTTTGTTTTCTACAAACTAAAGTCAAATGAAGTAAAAAGAATTAAAAAAAATTTACTAAAAAAGCAAACTGATTTCAAGTTTTTCATTTAAGAAAAACGATATTCAAAATTTCAACTTTTCCGAAAGGTGCTTTTCACTGTTTTCAACCGAATTTTCTACATAAGCTTAAATGTACCCTTAAAATATTGTAAATATGATTAGAATTTACTATTTAATTTATATCAAAATTCAATTCTATAGAAACTTTCTTAAGGAAATCCATTCATTTCGACTACTTTAACAAAATTTATTGAAATCCCATACAAAAATTAAGTTCAACAAGAATGGAACTCTTTCAATAATTTTTAAAAGATTTTCTAATTTTTCGCAAACAACACCTTTCTTTTATTGATTTCTACAAACTAAAGTCAAATTAATTAAAAAGAATTAAAAAAAAATAGGAAAAAAGCAAACTTAAAGTTTGTAGTTTTTCATTTAAGAAAAAACAATATCCAAAATTTCATTTTCTCCAAAAGTTGCTTTTCACTGTTTTAAAACGAATTTTCTACATAAGCTTAAATGTACCATTTAAATATTATTAATATGATTAGAAGTTACTACTCAATTTATATCAAAATTCAATTCTATAGAAACTTTCTTAAGGAAATCCATTCATTTCGACTATTTTAACAAAATTTATGAAATCCCATGCAGAAATTAATTTCAACAAGGATGGAACTCTTTCAATAATTTTTAAAAGATTTTCTAATTTTTCGCAATTAACACCTTTCTTTTATTGTTTTCTACAAACTAAAGTCAAATAAAGTAAAAAGAATTAAAAAAAATTTCCTAAAAAAGCAAACTGATACTTCAAGTTTGTCATTTAAGAAAAACGCTATTCAAAATTTCAACTTTCCCGAAAGGTGCTTTTCACTGTTTTCAACCGAATTTTCTACATAAGCATAAATGTACCCTTAAAATATTGTAAATATGATTAGAATTTACTATTTAATTTATATCAAAATTCAATTCTATAGAAACTTTCTTAAGGAAACATTCATTTCGACTACTTTAACAAAATTTATTGAAATCCCATACAGAAATTAAGTTCAACAGGAGGATGGAACTCTTTCAATAATTTTTAAAAGATTTTCTAATTTTTCGCAATTAACACCTTTCTTTTATTGATTTCTACAAACTAAAGTCAAATTAATTAAAAAGAATTAAAAAAAATTTAAAAAAAGCAAACT